>CAODLS012046117.1:0-18655 GCA_948243855.1 Flueggea neowawraea
CGGTCGTCTGACGACTCGAATGACACGTCATTTTCTTCTCCAGCGAACGACCGAGCGTCCGTCAACGCGAACGACTTGTCGTTTTTTCTTACGAACGAATGACGCGTTGTTTCTTTCTTCAGCCGAACGACTGTGCATACACGCGCCGAACGACACGTCGTTTGGACCAACTTGCAAACGACCTGTAGTTCGTTTTCTATTTATTTTCTTCCAATTTTCTTTCTTTTTTTCAATTCCAACCAATTTTCACTCCATTTAATTCCCCAATACACTTCAAAAATCCTATTAATACCAAAGAAAAATTTAACACTCCAAAATATCATTAATTAATTTAATGATATTTTAAATTAAAATTAATCCTTCAAAAATAATTAATTCGAAAAAAAATTTCAAGGGAAAATTTACCCAAAATTAGTCAAATTCAAGTTATTACAAGTCCATACCAAGCCTTAAAGTCATAACACTCCTCAGATTAGCGATAATCTCGAATAACCTTCTTTACCAAATAGCTCTTCTCTGCTTCATTGGAATCCTTTATGGACTTCATATCAACCTCATGATCTTCATTGCCTCAAACTTTTGGTTCCCTTTTTAACAAGTTTTTTGTGTTCCTCAAGTAAGGCCTCAAACTTCTTTGAGAAAACATCGTATTTGTCTAAGCACTCGTCTCTCTTTCTGGTGAAAGTTAGATGACTCCTTCAAAATATTGTAACCTAGTTGAAGCTTTCTTTTCTCCTCAGTCAAAGCATAGTGAGATTGTTGGAGTTTTTCCTTCTCTAAGGGAAGCTCCTCTTTCTCCTTAGCTAGGGCATCATAGGCTTGTTTTAGTTTGTTATAATCAGAGATTGACCTCTCACGTGAAGCTTCCTCATTAGACATGCGATGAAGGACATTCCTCCTATGGTGAAGGTTACACAAATACATTGAACAACCTGCAAAATTAATCGATTATCACAAAGTAATAAAAAAAAAGGAAAAATCTCTCTCAGCTATGTCTATGTTCTCATCAATATCGCAAAAATATTCACTTTCATTCTGAGATAAAATTGATCCATAGATTAATCGATGAGCAATGCCTTTCATGTCAACGAAATCGGTCTCCACCAAATTGGGATCGATCATGAGTTTCTTTCCCTTAATAGGTTAAGACAAAGTCGGGGGCAAAATTTGATGATCTTTCTCACTCAGTAAAGCTCTCCTCGATGGCCTCTCTGATAACAACAGATGCTTGTTGGCCTCACATCTTTGGCTCAACTCCATGATTGTGTTTTCTCCATGTGAAGAAGTTCGAGTAGAAAACTTCAAAGGTTTATCCTGATTAGCCTTAAACCTGACCTCAGTGTTGACTATCTCTATCGACATATCCTGAAAAGCCCTTGATGAATGCGATAAATTGGGAGGACGAGACGATTTGGATCTCCCTTTAGGTAGAAGTGGAATTCGTGAGGATGGACATCTACCTCTTACAAGTTTCATTAAATGAGTGGTGTCAAGAACTTTTCCCTTGCATTTTCTCTCTACTGCATCATCAAAACTGATTTTCTACCCACCATCTCTATAAAAAAAGGGACAACTAGTTGCAAAGATGGAAATAATAAGCTAAGTTAAAGACGACCCAATTCACCTTGGAGGGACTCTACAAATGAAGAATGAGAAGAGAATTCGCAAAATTCATCACTATAGAGTATCCCAAAATGAGAATTGTTAAGATCTAAAGAATCCTTAAGTAAGAAGGAATCTTCACTTTAAGAATTGGAGTTGAAAGGACATGATGGATTGTCACTCGAAGAAGAAGATTCAGGCTTTATTCCTCATCCCATTTAACGAGTTTTGGAGAGTAAGAATCTCAATGAGAGACATATTGTCACCTGAAGTCAAAGTTGCAAACCTCTCTGCATAATGCTCCCTTTAGTTGTCAAGATTGATCTCAGGAAGATTTCTTCTCTATCAACACCATTATAAAGGAGTATCCCAAAATTCTTGGGTGGAGTGACTATGAACCAATAACGTTCAAATAAGGAATATTATCTATAAAGAGTTCGACTTGAGGCACTCTTTATGACGGTCCCAACACGTTCCCCATACTTACTAAGTTGAAAGAAGCATTGAAACAAGCTTAATAAGGGTGGAACACCCTTCAAGAATGATATGACATGAAAAGCTAGTAGGTTCGACCAACATTTGGGATGAAGTTGGAATGGGACCAAATAATTTTCGTTGAGGAAAAGAGATGCAAAGTTGGAGAGGAAATTGTAGCCTTAATCGCATGGTGATTTCGTGTATGGCGAAAGAACCTTTGAGGATAAAAGGGAAGCATTGAACCATACAAGTCCGTTGTTTCAACAAACTGAATTGGAGGAAAAATATGCATCATTTATTCTATCTATGTTGTGAAAAGATACGATGAGACTGTAAGTTCGGTCCCCATGTACAATGACACTCTAAGAGGGGGTGAATTGGAGCTTTAGAGATTTTAAAATTTTGTTAAAAAACTTTTGCAAGAAATGAACAAATATCAAAGTTGAATGTGGAAGCAATAAAACCACCAGTTCTCAAACAAAATAAATCAAATGCAACGTAAAGTAAAGAGAGTAAGAGAGAGAGAACAAGTCTGATTTATAATGGTTCGATCTTCCTTGATCTACGTCCATTCCTCTTGATCAACTGAAGAATTTCAATCCACTATTTTCCTTACTTCCGGGTGGAAGGAAACCGGGAAACCATCACACATTGTTTTTATAGGCTTAACAAGAAAACCTTTACACACTTGTTTTTGCAAGCTCAACAAGCAAACCAAATTCCTAGTTTTCATGGGCTCAACTAGAAAACGAAGCCACTTGTTTTTAGAACAAAAGAAGCAAACCAAACATTTAGTTTTTGCGAGCTTAACTAGAAAACCGTTACCCATTAGTTTTCTAAGGCTCTCTAGCAACAACTCTTGTTTTTCAAGGCTCAATAAGGAAACCTAACTACCCTCAAGAAAATAAACTTACTTGATACAAAATCAACCCAAAGATATAGCAAAAACAACATCACACAAACCCAGCAGTAAATGCAAGTGAACAACTCAAATGGGTTAGAAAGGTAGAGATGAGAGAGAGAAATAAATAACAAGTATTGGCAAAGGTCTCTCTCTTTTTCTTTTTGCTTTGGGACATCTATATGTAGCCACCTATAAGAATATGGCTGTTAGGGCCTCGAAGTAGTCTTTGTGAGAAAAAACAAATTATATCCAGTAATGACATCACCTGTCACTACATGTGTTGTTATTCATCTACGTACATAGTTCATTGTTCCCTCTGAGTTATGCATGTATTGATAGCAAGTTTACGTGCATTTCCAGAACTCTAATAGTTACTACCTTGAATAGATTGGCACATCTATGTGCCTTGTAACTCTTCTACGTACATAGGTAGATGATCTACGTGCTTTGTACCATGTAATGTGTGCATTGATCTGAATTCTAGAACATGCAATTTTCATCCAGTGGTTTTCTACGTGCACAGTACTTCCTTTTACGTGCGTAGACATTCCTATTCAAAGATAGCACCTTGATTCTTCATGTGACTGTGTTAGGAATATTCAAATTCAAATTCAAATTTTTGAAGAGCATATCGAATTTGTCAGATAGTCCAGCTTATCCTCGTCTGCGTGTGTAGTGCCTTTACTATGTGCATAGTTGAATGCCATTGTAAGATTGCACCTTTGGTCTGCACATGTGTCAGAGAATATTCCAATTTGAGTCCTGATGAGCGTATTGGCTTTGTCTGCATCTACAACTCGTCTACGTGCATAGCACCCTTTTCTACATGCGTAGATCTTTATTCAAAGATCAAGCCTTTTATCCATCTATGTGCCTTTCTGCATTCTTTCTATGTGTTTGATACCTCAAACATTCAACTCATCTAATCATTTGCTCGACTACGTGCATAGCATTCTTTTGCATGTGCAGATCAATATCTGACACTTTTTACTTTCTGGATCAACACTTCTACGTGCACTGCATCGCCTTTTACATGTATTGCTTCTGTCCTACGTGCATAGATTTCTCTTTTAATGCTTTGTAACCAGATATCAGCAAGTCTGCAAATTTGCACCTCTTTCACGAATGTTTTGCATTCGTCATCATCAAACTAAACTCAACAGGAACCATGATGGTCTCGGTTGGTAGCATCCTTTTTAGTTTTAAGAGCTTTCAAAGAAGAAGGCTTAGTGGTTTTCTTTGTGTGCACAATTGAAATTCGCAGTCAGTTTCGAGAATTGGAGTGAGAACTTAAGCCTTTGAAAAAAATTTTGAAGAGTCCTTTGAATTTTTTGGGAGTTTTTTAGGAGGATGGGATACATCCTAAAAAGAAAATTTGGAGACAATCTTAATTTTAAGATTTGTGAACGAGAGACTTCCTTAGATGGTCCATTTTGAGATAGTGCATTAGAGAATTTTTGAAAATACGTCACCCCAAATATTCTAGAGGAAATAAGGAGTCCAGGCATGAAAATACCTATTGAAGAAGATCCACAAAGCAACTCGAAAGGGAAAGGTCAATAATGAAGATCCACGAGTGAAGGACTTCCAAAAGAAGTGAAGCAATATGCAAAAAAGCCGAAAAATAAATCAAAAAAGACACCTAAAAAGCATTATGACAGTCGTATATTATGTAGATGGGCCGGAAGGAGAGCAAGATGCAACAGCTAAAAGTTACATCCAAATAACAGTCGCTTCATTTGACTCGAACTCGTCGTCCTCAAGAGAAAATGACATGTCAAAATTGTTGATGTAGGGCCCATGTCTTTCACCCATACAATCATCGCTCCACTCGAGTTGGGTTGTCATCTTCAAGAGAATTGACATGTCAAAATTGTTGGTAGAGGGCCCATGTCATTCACCTACGCCATCGTCCCTCCACTTAGGTGGTCGTCTTCAATAGCGAACAACATGTCAAAATTGTTGATGCAAGGCCATGTCGTTTGCCCACGCCATCGTTGCTCCACTTAGGCTGCCATCTTTAAGAGTGAATGACATGTAAAAATTATTGATGCAGGGTCCATGTCACTCACCCACGTAATCGTCAATCCACCTAGGTTGTTGTCTTCAAGAGTGAATGACATGTGATACAAGGCCCATTTTGTTCGCCCATGAAGTTGTCGATCATACAAACACCTTCCTATTTATGACAACAACTCCAATAGTTTTTCACCCACCATAAACCAATTCACCTTCGACATCTTCTGGTTGATCATATTAAAGCTGCAAAAAAAAAGAAAAAAAGAAAAAGAGATATGTGAAACCAAGATGACAAACTAAAAATTCACCAATTTTGTTGACATTGAACTTTGAAGCAATAAAAAGGGATAAGGTGTAAACACCAACCCCAATTAACCATGCATAGCATATACACATTGGAGCATGCATTGCATATGCATTTTCATGGTACAGAGTCCATTATTTATGATTGAAATATTAATTTAGATTATGTCAAATAAGGATAGAATAAAATAGAAGAACCTAAGTTGTAGATGAAATATACATAAGATATATTGAGCTAGGGACTATAATGGGAATAAATAGTGAATGTGGTAAAAACATGAAAATTCACTAATTAATCTTTATATGTGTGTAAAGATAACTACTACTTAAAACTCAACATATGACAAAAATATCAAGTTAAAATTTTCCACTCTCACATATGGTAAGTGAACACATGTACATGACATAATAATTACGAAAACAAGAGAGAAAAATAAAGAAAAGGAAGATATTTATCAACTAAGTCGACAACACTTTCCACCTACATATATAAATCTTGTCATCTTTTCAAACACACTTTGTGTCAAAAAGCCATAGCTGCACAATCAATATTGGTCCCAAAATTTTCGTTCAAAATACCTCACACACACACTTGACTATCAAACTCTCAAAGGAAGGACTTAAACCAAATAAAGGTAACTCTGAACCCTAAATAACTCTTAATGGAGCTCTGTTTGATTTATATTTTCGAACTTTTTAGAGACAGAATTTTAAGAAACTCAAAGAATGAAACTTGTATATTTCTGTGTAATATAGATTCTTGTAAAACATTTCAGTTTAATTTTGTGTCTTTTTGTATTTATGGTTGAAAAAGCATGAACTGCCCTAAATACAGATTCTGTAAGAACAGTCTATTTGGAAGCTAATTTTCGAAACCCTAGAGACTGAATTTAGACATATTCAAAACATGAAAGTTGTAGATATATTTCTTATATCGTGTTGTTAAAGGGCATAGATTAATTTCATGTATTTATGGATTTATACTTATTTATCTGAAACTGGTTATGTTTATAGTTTCACATAATACAGCTTAATTATATGTTCAGATGAAAAGTTACTGAGATTGATCTATTAAATTAGGCTTTGATATTTTTTGGAAACAGGCGTATGTGATAAACCATGATAAAAAAAATTAAGTAAAGGTCAGGATACCCTGTTACAGCCCTCAACCTTATTTTCAAAATTTATCAAATATTATGTAAACGTAATTAGGAAACAAGGTCCATGTGGTTAGAAAGATATGTTTGTCTAGTTTATGACCCAATTTATATTGATCAATTTTAAGCTTAAATGATTGAACTATGGTTGAAAAACTAAGTAATGCTCAGTCTCCTATGAAGTAAAAGCAGAATAGAGGATAGTCTAAATTTATAAATTCACCATGAATTGTACTCATTGAACTAGGAATCCTACTTTATATGTACAGAAATCGTAGAATGTCTACTTTCAAATAAAATTTATATCAAGTTAATAAGGAACCTGTAACTCTAGATAAGTTAAATAGAACATTGACTGTCCAGTTGAGATTATACTGAGAATACTACTATAGAGACTGTTTTGTTACATTTTCAACAATAGGGACCGAACTAAAATGTCATATAGCATAACAAGGGAAAGAGAATGATAATAGATCCTTGTAAATTAAAAATGTAATTAAATCATAGATTAACTAAAATAAAAGTTTTCGTCATTCGCTATGACATATAGACTAAATTGAATAAGAATTTGTAATTAAGGGACTAGTCTGTAATATTATAGAAAAACGTATTTGATATTGATATGCATAATTTTAATATTGTGTAGATCCAAAGAACCCAAACAATCATAGATTGACAACCTAAAACTTATCAATACTATCGTGCATTGGAGACACATGTGAGTATAAACTTGAGATTGAATTCAAGTGTGTGTTATATGACTTGTGTTCAAAGTTGTGTTCTTGGCATGACTACTTGGACAAATTGGTGACTAGTTAAATTTATGTGATTTTATGTTATGTGTTGAGAATGTTTATATGGTATGCCATATGGATATGTTGAGAATGTTATATGGTTTGCTATATGGATATATTGAGAATGGTTATTGTACATATGGAATGGAATGCTTTTACATGAATATTGATTATCAAGTGTTGCATATGTTAATGCATTCATACTGGACTTGATAAAGGCGTTGTGACCATCATGCTCTAGTATTCGCAAATTATCACACAGGAGACATTCGGGTCATATTCACACATAAGACCTTCGGGTCATATTCATACAGGAGACATTTAGGTCATTATTACACAGGAGACCTTTGGGTCAATTTTCATATTGTGCTAGCTAGCCAATTACACAGTGGCATACAAGAAATCCCAAAGTGATACTTGGCTTGTTTGGTCACAACACAAAAAAATGGAACATAGTGGCATATGCGTATATTTATATGACATGGTTAATAAATTATTTGTTATATATTTTTGTTTGCTTAAGTTTGATCTATGACGGTTTATGCTCATTGAGTTGTGACTCATATAAAGCGCAATATTTTTCCAAGTGACTATAGCTAGTAAATCTTTTCGATAGAGTTTGAGCTAAAAGTCTGTAGATTGCAACATGAGTCACAGGTTGGCCGACTGGTGCTTTAGACTTCCTCCTCCTCGGTATTTGCATATATAGATAGCTGACTTTTGGTTATGTACACTAAACTTTGAGAATGGCTTGTTTATATGACTTGTACTGATGTGTATAGTTATACTTGTAAAAGATATGTATGTCTTCTCTTTATTTTTCTATATTGGTATATGATTTTATATAATTATATAGTTATTGATTAAATCACAAGGACATTATATGGTTGTTACATAAGGACATGTCAATATTCCTCAAATGTGATTAATTCTTAGAAAGAAACTGAGAAAATAGTTAATCAAAGTATGAGCACAAAAGGAATCCACCCAAAGAGTTGTGGTTAGGGTTGCAAATGAGCCATGTAGCTCGCAAGCAATTCGGCGTTCAGCTCAATAAAAGTGTTGTTCCAAGATGACAATCCAAGAGAGGGAGTAAATTGGAATTTTAATCAAGTTTGAAAACTTTTTCAAAACTATTGTTTAATATAAACATTAAACCAATTAATAACCAATCAAATAACTTAATAAGGAAATATAATGCAGTAAATGTAAAGAGTTAAGGGAAAAGAGATTCAAGTTGTCGATTTATAGTGATTCGGTCATCCTTGACCTATATCCACTCCTCAAGCTGTGCTTGGAAATTTGAATCCACTAACTCCTTGCTTCCGGGTGGAGGAAAAACCTTTGTGCACTTCACATTGTTTTACGGGATCACAAGGAACCTTTACACCACTAGTTTTTGTGGGCTCAACTAGCAAACCCTACAACCAATATTTTTGTGGGATCAACTAGCAAACCTTACAACCACTAGTTTTTACAGGATCAACTAGCAAACCTATACCACTTCTACCTTTTGCAGGCTAAACTAGAGAACCTATCATAATCCTTCAAGCAAGGATGTTTGCTTATTGCAAAGTTTACCCAAGCAGTAGCTATAAGCTCACACCAATCCAAATGATATTGCAATTGTGAAGAACAAGAGTGGGTGTAGAAGAAATGAGACAAAAATGATAGCAATGTGTATTCTAGGCTTCTTTCTATGATTCTCTCTTCTTTTCTATTCTTGTTCTGAAGTAGGAGGCAATTTATAGACAAAATATGTCCATTTGACCGTTGTAGAAGGCAAACAGACATTGTGCAATGATTACTAGACGTTGTGGAAAATATTTCAACTTTCATCTTTTTTGTCAGATGCACTTACGTATGCTACGGTCCACTTGCATGCACAATCATACTTAGTGCCATATGTAGCCCTTGTATTTTAGCATTCTAGCGAGCTTTCTTTATTTTCTTGTATGCATAATTCTTAGGTAATGTATGCAATGATCACACGAATCTTGTGTGTTTTACACATCGACTTTCATGTGGTAATGATTAAATTCTCCTTGATATGTCAATAAGCTCTAAAAGATCTGTTTTGTTGAACCAAAGGTGGTCAACATTTAGACGCTTCTATGTTTTGATGATGAATAAATCACAAATAGTATGTACAAGGTCAACATATGTTATAGATATTATCAACGTACATCATGTGTGTTAACAACGTACATCATGCATAATCAACGTACGTCAACAAAGACTGAAAATGCAATAGTGGCTTGTAAATGGATCAGGTGCAAACACAATGCGCGTTATGAAAATACAACATATGTCATCAGGAGATCAGATAAGATTAACTTACATTATAGTAAGCACAACGTACGTTAACTGAATATCAGCTAAGATCAACATACGTCACTTAGCGCAATGTACATGGAACAACCTATTGGGTAGCACTGGAACCTCTACAATGTACGTTGTGTATAGTGAAACATACGTTGTGATGGACAACAGGCACTGAAGAACTCACAACGTATGCCAAAGCCATTAAGTCAAAACGTGGGAAATTGAAGAACACTTGAAGTTTGAAATGATAAAGAACAACATACGTTATGGTTAATGTGCAACGTACATTATGCATCAAGGAAAAAAATTAGATCTAGTGATAAGGGAATTAATGTTTGTACTTCATGAAGATCGAGACAAAATTCAAATGGAATGGACAACTGACTATTCACAACGTACGAAAGATACTTTGCAACATACGTTATATATATCAAAGCATGATATGTTGTGATCAACGTACGTTAGAAGCTCCGGATGAAAAATAGAAGTTACTAGACTGTTAATGTGTCTTAACAACGTACCCGTTTGAAGATTTCAATGTACGTCATCTGTGAGTTTGCCAATGGTCAATGTACATTATAAAAGTATAAAACATACATCATTTGAATGTACAATGCACAATGTACGTTATGATAAATTCAACGTACGTCTTGGAACTCTGACAGTGCATTAAATGCGTCTTACTTTGGACCACAACGGTTAGAATTTGTCTCAAAACGTTCCAAAACACTAGGAGGGATATAAAAACATGCTTGGGAGGTCAAAAAGACAACTAACAACATCTGGGCATTTATTCTTACAACAACCAAAGCATCAAAGCATTGATTTTTCTCTCTCATATTGATACAAATGTATTTTTCATTAGTTTCTTTCTTTATTTCTTGTATCACTTGTTCATTTATTGTTGGGGAGTGGTTTAAAAATAGTTGTTAAGAGAGTTTGTGTGTGGGATCAAAGGGTAGATCCTTAGGTTGGTTTATTCTTGAACTGAAATCAAGAAAGTTGTAAGAGTTCTCATTTAATTTGAAAATGATGTTGTAATTTCTGTTGGAAGATAGTGGAAATCCTAAGTGGTGACACTTAGGTAGTGGATGTAGGCAAAGAGTTGGCCGAACCACTGTAAATTCTTGTGTTGCTTCTTCTTTACTTGCTTTAGATTCGAAAAAGGTTCAAAGCCACACATGCTACACTATTCAACTCCCCTTCTAGTGTGGTAATTAACTCAACAATTGGTATCAGAGATTTGGGATCTTATTTGAAGTGGCTTAACATTTGAATAGTAAAAGATCTAGGATGGCTTTGAATGTAGGAACACATACCAAAGGCTATACGGTGAATCGTCCTCCTTTCTTCAATGGCTCCAATTTCAACTCTTGAAAGAAAAGGATTACTATCTTCATTCAAGCTTATGACATTAATATTTGGAAGGTGATCGTGCTAGGTCTCGAAATTCCAAAGAAGGAAGATGGCTTTCTCAAGGAGTACAAAGACTTTGGTGATGAAGATTGGAAGAAACTGCATTCAAGCTCCAAGGCAACCCAACTCTTATGTTGTGCCTTGAATCTGAAAGAACACAATAGAATCTCATCTTGTGAAAACGCTAAGGAGATTTGGGAGATGTTGGAGGTGACTCATGAAGGAACCACTCAAGTCAAGGAGACAAAGATCAATATGATGTTGCATGACTATAAGTTGTTTTCAATGAAGGAATAAGAAAACATCACTAGCATGCTTAATAGATTCTCAAAAATAACAAATGGTCTTACTTCTCTTGCTAAACCAATTTCGAGTAGTGAGAAGGCAAATAAGATTTTGAGGTTATTGCCAAAAGAATGGGATCCAATGGTTATGACAATTATGGAATCAAAGGATTTGAACAAGATGGAGTTTATTGCTCTAATTGGTTCTCTCATCAATTATGAGATGGTATTGAAAACAAATGACTTTCTCTCTCTCCAAATCCCCATCACCATCTCTCTCTCTCTCTCTCTCTCTCTCGCCCCATCATCATCACTTTCTCTTTTGAAATCCTCATCGCAGTCGCTTTCTCTCTCTTTCTCACTAACCTACAGATCCGTAGACTTAAATGACAAGATTCACGTCGCCTCAGCTTTGAGAGGTCAGCTATCATCAAGTACGTCGCCGGCGAGACCTACATTGTCACTCCTCCCACTCACTCAATTGTTCTCTCTTTCTCTCTCGCTTTCTGTCTTTGTCTCTCTCTCTCTCTCTCTCTCTCTCTCTCTCTCTCAACAGGTTTCAAATGGAGCCACTAGAGAAGGCAACATTAATGCTCATTTCCAGAAGATTACAACTAAGTGAATGTGAGATTGAAGGCAAAATTTCTAGGTTTTTATAATTTTTTTTTGTAATGTCAATTTTCTTTTTTTGTCTCTTATTTTGAGTTTTGATTTGGAGATGAGTGAATTGATTTTTGTTTATTGAAAATGGACTTTGATTCTTATGTTGAAAATAGAATTGGCTTGGTGGTGCTGCTGGTGGTGAGAGAGAGAGCTTTAGTGGTGGTGGTTAAGACTATTGTAATTGAGTTAAAAGAGAGGGTTTTGGTGGTGGTGATTGGGAGATGGCTTGGTGGTGGTGCTAGTGGTGTGAGAGAGAGCTTCAGTGATGGTAGGGATTATGATGATTGAGTTGAGAAAGAGGGTTCCGGTGGTGGTGGTAGTGGTGACTGGGAGATGTTTATGGTGATAATGATGGTGACTGGGTGGTGTTGGTGGTGAGATGGTGGTAGCTAGGTGTGCCTCATAGGAATGACTAACTTTGGAACGAAGGAAAACTATTAGAGTCTTCATCTGGGTTTCTCGCATTATTTTCTACTGTAGATTTCGAATTTACTTACTATGTGATTTGAAGATTAAATCCAAAATCATGTTCGAGTGTGATGTTGTTGCTGTGAAATTTCATTATTATGAAATTTGAATTCTTCTGCCATTTTTTTTCTATTATTGTGAGATAGATACGGGAAAAAGAAGAAGAGGATATGGTTATCATTAAGCATAATTTTTTTGTGTGACCTATGTGTTATGTCATCATATCTAATGTGACACGTTAATTTGAACAAACGGAATTAACTCTCAAAAAAGTAATAAAAGTATTTTTAAAATTTAAGGACTATGGAAAATTACAGATTACATTTAACTTTAAAAGATGCTAATGTAATTCTCCTACCTCCTATTATTACTTTTTTTTTTACGAAAAAGAACAATTAAGAAGAATTTAGAGCTTTTTTCTAGCCAGTTCGCGGCGCTATCTATGATCTAACCCAGTCTTTTTACTCCTGTCTTGCGTGGTTGCATTCGGTTTTTATCTTTCTTGAAAATTCGAATAACGGTTCAAACCCACATTATTCAGTACATTCGTTTTATTCATAAATAATAATTTTTTCGGTAAGTGGTGCTTTTAGTATATTCCATTTATAGGTAATTTGAACCGAACCGAGTGACCACACCCGAGCAAACCATCTGAACTCAAACCCTCGAACTTATTTCCCGCTTTTACTTTTACAAATCGGACCGGAACGGATTATTCGACCATAATTCGGTGAACCAGACGATTAACCGGTTCAGTTAAGTTACTGGAATGCAGTAGAATTGCTTTGAAAAAGGAAAACTGGTCGGACGAACCGCTAAACAGGTAAACCGATCGGTTTTGAAAAACCGGTAAAACCCTTTTTAAACCCTAAAATATGTGTTGTGCAGCCTCGATAGTCTTGTGCGGCCTCTCTCCTCGACCTCGAATTTCTGTCTTCCTCGACGGACCACAGCATCCCTGACTCCGGCAAGTGCTTTTCCTCCATCTGCCGCCGCCGTCCTTTTTCTTCTTCTTTTTGTTTATCCCTCTCTCTTTTTAATTTATAGAATCCCTTTTTTTCTCTTGGGTTTACACTCGCTTTCCGTGTTTTGCTACACTGAGTTCGCCGTCAAAATACTCGTTGCAGGTTAGTCTTTTCTTGGTTTGCTCTTACTTCTGCTGAGTTAGTTCGAACAGATTGATGCTTATTTCTATCATTGGGTGCCTTGTTGCCTTGCTTCCGGTCTATGCATTGCTGCTTCTAGTAAAGCAGAAGTGTTGGATTCGGTATTTTTGCATTTGGTTTTGTCGAAATTGAAGGTCTGGCTATTGAGAAGTACTGTGAATGGTTTTGTTGTGGTTCCAGTTTAAAAATTTTTCAAACTTTTTCTTATGATGAGGATAGCTTATTTCTTTTGAGAGATGTTTTCTTAAATTAGAGTATGTATTTGTTCCTCCACCTCTCCTACCAATCTTTACGCTGTTCAAAAACTTAATTAGCTAAGCACTATCTAACTTGCAGGCCATGACTGCAAAAGAATTTCAGTCCGTAACTGAACATGTAAGTATTCATTTCTTTATCGTTTCAGCTTAACTGTGTGAATTTATCGATGATGAGTGATAGTTTCTTTCATTTATTGCATTATGCTTAAATTTGGTTTATTATTATGTGAAACTAGAGAGTTGTGAAGTTTAGTTTTTTATTAATATTTTGATGCATGGGATTATGATAGTTTGTGAAGTCAGTTTCTGTTAATATAAAGTAAGTTCTTTCTCTGAAAAATGAATTATTGACCTCTATAATGTCAGGAATATTCTGAGAGTGATGAGTCAGAGGATTATAAATCAGCCGGAGATTCGGAATCCGAAGAAGTGGTTTCATCTGAAGATGATGTAGAAAGTATTGCCTTTCTTTACTTTATCGGCGCATACATCACCAACATCTGCCATTTGTAAAATCTTGCTTGAAAATAAATGAGAAACACTAGAAAAAAGCAGTTATTATTTTGGTTTAAGAGGTTATATTTCATTCACTGAGATGATTGAAAGTTTCTTCACAGCTTAATTAGAGCCTTACACCTTCCATTTAAATACAGACGAGAAGTTTCTTTTGATTCTTTCTGAATATTGTTAATTTCCTTGTTATACTTGATAAATTTGTTTTTCTTCTTTGATGAGACATGAATAACAATTCCAATGGCTTTGGCAATGCAGGCGATCAGTATGGCTCAAATGATGAAAGTCAGAGTGAGAACTCCGAACTTGATCAAGGGGCTGAAGAGAGCGATTCTTCCGAAGAGGAGGTTTGTTGCTTTTAGCTTTTATGTTTAGAGTTATGATCTTGGAAAAACCTTTGTCTAATAGGTAATTTGTATATTTATATATTCTTCAACAAGGTGGCTCCTCGAAATACAATTGGAGATGTTCCTTTGGAGTGGTATAATGATGAAAAACATATTGGGTATGATATTAAAGGGAAGAAGATAACAAAGAAAGAGAGACAAAATAAACTAGCTTCGTTCCTTGCTGGTGTTGATGATTCAAAAAATTGGTAAGTTTTTCAGCTATAATGATTTAGCTTTTCTACAGAATGGGTTCTTCCTAGCACATTTTATCATTGAAGCTAACTCACCTTTGCCTTGCAGTTACTTAAAACTTCTCCTGCTATTCTTAATCTATTTTAGCGCTTCTTTATCATTTTGTAACTGCACTGTAAGCTGAAGCATCTAGTTATTTTCTCTAATCCTTAAATTATTTTTTGTGTTCCTGCAATATTTAATGATTTGCTTCATGGACTTAAGGGTAAATATTGCAATATGCGCAAAGACAAGTATGTTTAATACCCAATAATGATTTGACAAGACTAACTCTTTACTTGAGTGTTTAATTCTGCTCGAACATGTTCTGTTACCATGATATCATTTATGAAAAACTGATGATGTGACGTTACAAATTTGATATCTTCATTCAAATTAGTATTTGCTTCTTAACTTTTAATGTTGTCATTTTTAGGTGCAAGATTTACGATGAGTACAATGATGAGGAGGTAGAGCTAACTCCAGAAGAGACCAAGATTATCTGCAGATTGCTCAAGGGGAAGGCTCCTCATGCCAACTTTGATCCATTTGCTGTCAGTTGCGTCATTACTGTTTATTTTCACTCTTTTTTGCAAGTATCAGCCTTCTAGTGAGTTGTAATGCAATGAATGACTTGGTATGTATTAATGTTTTTGTCCTTCACTCAGCCATATGTTGATTGGTTTAATTGGGATGATGCTAAGCATCCACTTTCAAGTGCACCAGAACCAAAGAGGCGGTTCATCCCCTCAAAATGGGAAGCTAAGAAGGTAAGTCAATGATGATTGAGAACATGTAATGTTAATTTGCTTAGATTACTTTTTCTTTTCTCTTCTCCATTTAAAACTATGTTTTGTCTGTACTGTGTTCTAAGACAAAAGTATCAACTTTTTTTACCCATTTCTTACATTTCCTCTTGAATCTACAGGTGGTTAAGCTTGTTAGAGCAATCCGTAAAGGATTAATAAAGTTTGATCAGCCAAAAGAAGAACCACGCTTCTACATGTTGTGGGGGGACGATTCTAGCTTGGCTGATAAAGCAAAGCATTTATCTTATATTCCTGCACCAAAGCCAACACTACCAGGTAAAGATTTGCCCTACTAATTCTCAAATTTATGACTTGGGGATGTGAATATTTAACATACAATTTGGTCTTCAGGCCATGAGGAGTCCTAAAATCCTTCAGTGGAGTATATCCCAACACAAGAGGAGATTAATTCTTATCAGTTGATGGATGAGGAGGACCGACCTACATTTATACCCAAACAGTGTTTGATATTTCCTAGTCAATGTTGTTCATTTCATTGTATTACGATATGTTGTTTTAATATAAGTTGATATGTGCAGGTTTACATCTTTAAGGAGTGTCCCAGCTTATGAAAATGCTGTGAAAGAATCTTTTGAACGTTGTCTTGATCTCTATTTGTGTCCTAGAGTTCGTAAGAAATGAGTAAGTTGGCACATAAAATTATTGGTCATGTCGGTTGGTAGATAATAAATTTAATTTCAGTTGGCTTAATTTCAATACCTGAGTTAGTTCCTCTAATTCTATTCTAATGGAAAAAATGAATTTTCCTTTGATTTTCCAGCTTAACATTGATCCTGAATCTTTGAAACCTAAGCTTCCGAGTAAAAAAGACCTTAAGCCTTATCCAATTACCTGTTATCTTGAGTATAGAGGACACGAAGGTGCAGTTGTATCGATTAGTGCTGAAATTTCGGGACAGTGGATCGCCTCAGGTTGTATGTCCATCTCAAAAAATTTGAGATTTCCTTAATTTCTTACATTTTTGGTGTAATTTTGATGAGATGATATTTCCTTGAAAGGTTCTATGGATGGAACTGTGCGAATTTGGGAGATTCAAACTGGTAGATGTGTTAAGGTTTTCGAGTTTGATGAAGCTGTCTGCTATGTAGCTTGGAATCCTTTGCCTCAACTTCCTATATTAGTGGTTGCTGTGTAAGAATATTTAGTGTGAAATTCTTGCGTTGTTTTTTTTTTTTTCAATTCTCCAATTTTCAATTTTTGATGAATAGAAGTCAACTAAGAATAACTGTGCAGAGGGCAAGATGTATTTCTATTGAACACTGGATTGGGTAATGAAGAAGTGCAGAGAAAAGTTAAAGAACTTTTACATGTTGAGGCATCGACAGCTCCTGATGAATCTGGTCAGTGCAAAACTGGTAAACTTTGAGCAATTGACTGAATAATGTTTCTGAAGTTTGCGCAGTATGTTGTGTGAATAGGTAGCTTGGCCTCCATTTTGAGCTGGCATCAATATGATAAACATGAAGGAATTAGACTAAAGCATTTTAAGGTTAATCTATTCTATTCTTTATATATATATTTTTTCCTGATTCCAACATAATTTTTTCAGCTGAATAAGAGTTCTGACTAGCTCTATTGGAAGAATCTTGCTGAAGTATTTTGCATTTAACCCTAATTTTTTGTTGGAACCCTGCAGACTGTGGCCTCGATGGAATGGCATCGTAAAGGAGATTACTTTTCTACATTGATGCCAGCAGATATCCTTATTTCCTTGATTTTTATTCTCTGTTAGTTGATACTTATGCATTAGTTTCATTAGTCTTGCTTGACTCTTCTGTATCTCTCTTTAGCCATTTATCTTTTTCTTGAATTCCTTTTTCAAAAGAAGTTATTTCAGAAGTAATGTTTCTGTTCATAGTCATAAGGGTATTAGCTGCATTAGATGTGAGGGAGCTGTCAACGTTCAATTACTCCCTCTTCCTTTCTCCTTTTCTTTTTCCCCTTCAAATTTCAAATTACCTATTCTGTTTCTTCTACTCTCTTTTCATTTTTTGATTTTCAATTCTGTTTTCCGTTAATATTTATGCATGGTCTTTTTTTGCATTTTCTTAAATAAATTTGTTCATGCTCCACTGTTGGTACTTGCTAGTATGTATTTTTTTTTTTTTTAATGTCAGTAGTTAGTTCGAAATCATTATTAGTACTTGATTATTGGTTAGTACGTTTCTTTTCTATAATCAGGCTTTTTTCAAAACTTAATAATTATTTATTACTAATCATATGGTAGTAGTAATTATGTTTTTAATTTTTGTGCTTGGTGCCTCTGGCAGCTGAGTTTCATTTTATGCTATATTTTAACAATGTACTCTAGATCAATGAATTTTGCGGATGGCTCTGATCATTTCAGTCCATATGAGTTAAAACGGCTTGTAAATTGTATCTTAGAGATTTGCTGGAGCTTCGGTTAAAAATTAAATTTGTATCAAGGGAAGGTAATTATCACATGATGAGTGGAACGTGAAACTAAATAAGTTAAGGTTCAGTTTGAGTTTATTGGTTCTGTTATTGGAATGTCCCAATTTTGGACGAAATAAGTTAAGAGGAGTCATTTCTTTTATTCAGAATTTTTTGGGCTAAACTTATTTCTTACCCAGTGCTTGTTGACTTGACTCTTACTTACGTGAATCAAGAGCAATTCTTCTACACCAGCTCTCTAAGAAACATACACAGAGACTTCCATTTAAGCTGCATGGACTGCCAGTAGCATCAGTTTTTCATCCGACTCGATCTATCTTCTTTGCTTCAACGAAGAAAAATGTTCGTGTTTTTGACCTGTTGAAGCAAAAGCTAATTAAGAAGCTTGAGACAGGACTTAAAGAAATCTCCTCTATTGCTATTCACCCTGCTGGTCTGCTCC
>CAODLS012046171.1:0-16533 GCA_948243855.1 Flueggea neowawraea
ATCCAAAAATAATTATTCCACAAATAATTATCCAAAAATAATTATTCCCAAAACTAATTATCCACTAATAATTATTCAAAATAATTACTCCAAATATAATTATCCCAAAATAATTATAAAAATTATCCGGGGTATTACAAGAGTGAAGGCGATAGTTGAGGTTTGACACTGGCTGAAAAATTGAATGAGGCTATGGTTGCAGAGAATGGGTTGATCTCTCAACAAAGCCAAATGATTTCATACATTAACGTCTCATCTCCGTCTTCAACCTTTCTCACAATGGTCCAAACCAAAACCTAAAACCCTTTCACTCACTCTCTATCTCTCTCTTTCTCAATTTGTGCCTTCTCTTCATATATATACTATAGTGTTCCAAACAAGAAAGATCAAAAGACACTCTCTAAGATTTCTCTATTTATTTTTTTAATTTTGTGATAATTTATAATTTTTAAATAATTTTTTTAGATAATTAATTTAATTAATCTTTAGTGAACACATTGAATGTGCTTTTATTATGTATAAATTTATTAATTAATTAAGGTGAGTTAAGTTTATTTAATAATATATTATTAAAACTTAGTTTAAATATTAATAAGAAAAGTTTAAGAGACATGTACTTAGTTTTAATTTTATATTTAATTTTTAAACAAATTTATAGTTTTTAATAATAATTTAAATAAAATAAATAATGTATTTTTAAGTCATTAAAAGAAACAATTCACAATTAAAGATAAAATTATAGCCACTAGTGATTGTTACTACCATTATTAGATAAATTTTGATTCGTATAAGTTAATTTTTATAGATGCATTATACAAAAAAATATTATAAAACCATACTATTTTTTGCATATAAATTATTTTAATGAATATAAAAAAATAAAACTCTTCCAAATTTTTTGTTTATTATAAATTATATAAAATAAAAATTTAAATATACAAATACAAAAAATTGCTCTTTGGTATAACATAAGATCAATTGATTTAATTGATATAGCGAAAAAATTATTTAATAAAATTATAACATTCTTAATATCTATACCAGACAAAATATTGCACATCAAAACTATCAATCATAATTGTTTTACAATTTTTATATTTTAACAATTAAATTTTATAATTATATGTATAATAATCTAGCTAAAACAGAAAATAGTCTTCTAAGGACTTGAAAATATATAATAAATTAATAAAAATAACAACAATAATTAATACAAATGTCGTATTTTAAGATTAAAATATTTCATATTTTTTTCATTTGTCTTAAAATGTTTAGTCCCAATTCTTTATTCGATCAAATAATTTTATTTGATCAAATAGCATTATTTCGATGCACAAACCAAATACTCCTATGAATTTCCTATATTCAATGTAATCATCAAGGGTTGCAACTTAATAATACAAACTCTTCTTCCTTTAATAAATGTAATTAGATTTAATTTTATATATGTAAAAGTTCTAAAACTTGATAGTAAAATTTATGTCATCTACAAATGTTTTATACGAATTATTAAGATATTTAAAATGCCGAACACTAGATGTATCTCATAATATTTTTTCAAAAATATTTTGTAATATTTGAAAGTAATACTTTGAAATGTATCAAAATTTAAAATTAATCATCATATTATATACAATATATGAATTTGATCAAAAAAGAAGATCAAAAGACACTCTAAAATTTCTTTATTAATTTTTTGAATTTTATGATAATTTATAGATTTATAAATATTTTTTTATATAATTAATTTAATTAATATTTATTAAACACATTAAATGTACTTTTATTATGCATAAATTTATTAATTAATTAAGGTGAGCTGAATTTATTTAATATTCAAGAGACATATTAGTTTTAATTTTATATTTAATTTATAATTTTTAAAAATTTATAGTTTAAATAATATTTTAAATAAAATAAATAAGATATTTTTAAATTCATCATAATAAATAATTTATAATTAAAGATAAAATTATAAGTCATTATCGATTGTTACTATCATCATTAGATAAATTTTGATATGTATAAGTTATTTTATATTGATACATTCGACAACAAAAAATATTAAAAAAATCATACTATGTTTCATCTAAACTATTTTGTTGAATAGGAAAAAATAATGTTTCAAAATTTTTTTATTCATTATCAATTATATAAAATAAAAATTTAAATATACAAATACAAAAAAATGCTCTTCAATCTAATTTAAGATCATTTAATTAAATTGACATAACGAAAAAATTATTTAATAAAATTATAATATATTTAATATATATACCGAATAAAAGGTGACACATAAAAACTATCAATCATAATTATTTTATATACAATTAAATTTTATAATTATAAGTATTATTTATTTTATATAATTTAAATTTAATTAAATTATAAAATATTTTTATTAATTATAAAATAAATAAAATAAAATACTATGTGCACGAGCTTTAAACTAGTTTCTTTTGGTTGCTGAGGTTTGCCTAATCTTGCAACGAGGCTATGATGATATATTTTCATTTCCAGCAGTGTCCAATCAGGCATTGGTGGAGTGGAAGTAACCCGTTTTATGGCGGGGCGACCCGGATAACAGTAAAGAGAAGACCTTTTTCTCTTCTTTGGTTGTTGCAGCCATGGCGTCGTGTTTCTTCCCCATTTTGTCTGATGAATGGATCTGAGCCTCCTCCAATCTCCCACATTCATCAATTTAGCTACTCAAAAAAGGTTTTTTTTTTTAAATCTAAGAAACAATTCGATTTTTTTTTCAATAATTTCAACTCGGTTTTCATTGCTGTGGTTTCATTTTATCTCTGTTTCTTCAGACATGATGATTCACTTGAATTATGATGGCTTAATACATCACTTACCCATCTAACTTGCAAGCTTTCTTCTAGTGACACCGTCAACTTTTCAAATGTTCAACTTAACTTCAGCTATGATGCTCTTTATGATTTACTTGCATTCACATGCAAATGTCGGGCTTTAAGGAAGAGGATATTACTCTGTATGTCTACTTTTTTAATTTCTTCATCATTTCCATTATTTGGAGGTATTTGTGTAAAAGTTCCTCTAAGGAACCCGAAGATTACCAGGCAGGGCAATCTGGAGAGTTCTGTGAAGGAATCAAAGTATGTTCTTTTCTGCCCTTTCAACTCCTTTCTTGCATCTCAGGACTCTTTAGTTGCAGCCATGGTAGTGGGTGGTTCCGTACATATAATGATCAATTCATGGTTTTCGTAGAAGTACGAAGTTGGAAAAGGCATACAAGATATTGTAGAAAACGTTGGAAGTTGGGATGAAGCCTGATGTTGTTACTTATACTACTATAATTCAGGGTAAAACAAATGATTTTACAAAATTTTGCAAAATTATGACGTTTAAATTCATTCTTTGGTTTTTCAAAATGTGAATCTGAGCCTTGTTTATCTTTTTTCTTATTTGGTTTATCTTTTCACCAGAATTCAGTTGTTGCATCCATGGCATTGTTTTTCTTCCCCATTTCGAGTGATGTACGAATCTGAGCCTCCTCCACTCTCCCACATTCATCAATTTAGCTACGTGAAAAGGTATCCTTTTCTTTTTTCCTATTGAATTCAAAGCAGTTTTCATTTCTTCTGATTTCATCTCTGTTTCTGCAGACATATCAAACATCTGCATAAAAAATTGCAGCTTTTGTTGCTTTCCAATTAATTGCATTTGTTTTGTTTGTTTAAATCGTTTATAAGTTTTTGGGTTTAGCTTCTGACAACATTGGCATTGGATACTGAATGAGTTTTACATGAAAAAAACTGTTATGTTTTATCTTGGAAACTAACTCATTTTGGGTTAATTAACTATTTGGTGCTATTAATTAATTAAAATAACAGTGACATGTGATTAGATATAGTGAATGGACTAATTACAGATTACTTGAAATTAAATAAATTAAAAAGTTCCTTTTTTTCCCTTTTGATCATACTGTTTAAATCTGTTTTAATTGTTATTGACCTGAAGAACCTGCAACCATATGATGTTCATTTGAGCTGCAGTGGGTTAGGAAGCTCCTTGCTTTTATGTAAGCAGGTGTAGCAAGTGATTTTCATTTAAGCTGGCTGAACTTGGATAAGGGCATCCCCTTAATTTTATTACAAAAAACACTAATTGCTTTCATTCTCATCTCTGTTGATATTTCCACTTCCTGACCTGACTCCATAACCAAACAACTTTACTTTCTCCTATTTCCAATTCCAAATGGCTCTAAAAGGAAGGCCCCTCTTCATTTTCTTTCGCTTATTTACCATCCACTGTTCTTCACCTCAAACTCTCTTCTTTATTCACTCTCAGGCTGTGATCACTTGCATGCATTTTCATGCAAATGTCTCGCTTTAAGGAACGTGGAGATGAGCTGGCACGGCAATTTGGAGAGTTTTGTGAAGGAACCAGAGTATGTGCCTTTCCTGTTTCACAGGGCTATTTTGTTGCAGCCATGGTACTGCGTAGTTCCTTAATTTCTATGATTGGTTTATTCAATTGTGAATCTGAGCCTTTCTATTATTGAAGAATGAGGCTTTGCTATTGGAGAGACGGTGGGTTCTATGGGTGGTTGACCTCTCTCTGATTGTTAGTGGAGCCGGTGATTTCACAATGTATTTTGAACAACAACCCTTAAGCCTTTTTACATACATTCATCCTTGAAGTGTTAAGGAATTGTGCCTTTGTTTGCTTCCTTAGAGCATCCCCAAGAATGCTTTTAGTTTTTGCAGTGGGAATGAAAGAAATCTAGGCTTGGATGATCTACTTGCATTCGCTTACATTGCTAGGCTTAAGGAGCCTGAAGATGAGCTGGCAGGGTAAGCTAGGGAGTTTATCATCAAATGGAAGGAACCAAGTTATACATATAATATACAAACAACTGAAACCCCATCCTACCTTGAAAAAAATCTCTGGCTTTTGGCCTTGGCCACTCTGATTATGTAGAATCAACTTTGCTTCTTTACAATCTTTGTTTCCCTTCTCTTGGTCATCTTGATTGAGGCACGGAGGAGATCAAAATCGAAGAACACCTCTAGAAATCTAACTTCAGGACCGGGAAAATGCCTATAATAGGAACTACGCACTTGGATCTCTACCCCGTCACCATCTGACTTGGTCAACGAATATGGACCTATTATGCACCTTCAGCGTGGCCAACTCTCCAACATAGTGATCTCTTCTCCTGAACTTGCCAAAGTAGTGAAAACACATGACCTCATCTTTGCATCAAGACCCTTAATCTCGCATGTATATGTCAGCATTAAGAAATCCAGAGATTAGGTGGCAGGAAATCTGGAGAGTTCTGTGAAGCAATCAGAGTATGTCCTTGTCCTTTCAACACCTTCTTTCTTGCTTCACAGGCTCCTTCATTGCAGCCATGGTACTATTCACCCATGTTAATTAGTTGAAGAATGAGGTTTTTTTGTCGGAGATGTTGAGATTCTGAGGGTAGTTGACCCTCTCTGATTGCTGGTAGAGCCAACCAATGATTTGCAGTCTATTTTTAGCAACACTAGTTTGACAAATGTCATAAAATCAGTGAATGTATTCTGCTTTATATTAATATATAGATTCTTTTCAACACCTTTTAGAGTTTTGGGTGAATTACCCAGCAGTTCCTCAAGGCAGTGATGATTTTTCAAGTGTCCAACACCAGACATTTTTCTGAGAAATGCCCATTTCTTGGCAAGGCAATGGAGGGGTAGGTAAAGTTATACGTTTCTCTAATTTCACCTATAACTCCTCTGTTGCAGCCATGGTGGGGATTCTTTCTTGTCTGACAAAAGGCAAATCTGAGCCTCTTCATCCATCTTTTAAGTTTTTGCATTACATCATTACATCTTGCAATAACTACTGATTTTCTACCATTTGGACATTTTTATAGAGGGCAAGGCGTTGCTTTTAGAGAAGCTTCTGGTTGCAGATGTGGTTGATGGTGACACTTCTCTGATTGGCATCTGAGCCAATGAATTTGCCTTTCCTCTTTCTAGGATGACCATGCTGGTTGAGACAATGATTTTGCCTTCAAAACTTGTTCGTACGACTATGTTGTATCCCCAACCTTGTTGTCTCTCTATATCACTGAATTGCTCTTTTTCTTGGCAAACTCGGGATTGTAGTCGTTGGCCGCAATCCGGTGGTTTTTTGTGAGGAGAGCACGTCGCAATTGGAAGCAAGGCTTGCTCATGAGCCTATACAACATATTCTTACAAAAGATAGCGGTAAGAACTGAGTGAATTTCATGCTTATGATTTTATATAATGATCTTCATCCATTCTCTTCTGGACATTGTAAGAACGAACACCTTTTAAGCTTAATTTCCTGAATCTCAAGTACTGCTGAGTTCAAAATCTGAAATGTCTCGCATTGCCTATTTATGAAAGTGGTTCATTCTTCTCTTGCAAAAGTGAGTCTCACAACCTCTGTAATCCAATGTTCTAGTTACACAAATTGAACTGAAGTTTTAATCTTTCTTTCAGTTCTATCAAGAAAATGGCAGATGGGTTTCTTCTCCATAGAGTTAACTCACTGCAGATGGTATCCGACTCAAAATTACAATTGCAATATACTATGGTTTTGGTTTTCTATGGAAAACAACATTTTGGTAGTCCAAAATTTTGGGTTTAATCCTCTGCTCAAATACTGTATTTGTTTTGTTTGTTTAAGAATCTTGTTTTACTAAATTTTTAGGTTTAGCAGTTGACAACAATGGCATTTGGATACTGAACTGAGTTTTACATGAAAACAAGTGTTATATTTTATCATGGAAATCAACAAATTTTGGATTAATTAATTACTTAAAGCCATTAGTCAATTAAGATAACACAGTGAAGTCAGGTTAGATTGATTAAATGGAGTAATGCAGATTAGTTCTAATTCAATGAATTAAACAGCTGTGTTTATTTTCACTTAATCCCTGTTTCAATGAATTAATCAAGAAGCTCTGTTTTTTATGGAAGCAGGTGTAGCTAGAAGAAGCCTTGCGTACACGTGTACAACCTAACCGGGCAGTACCCAGAAACAGTAACGTTTAACCCGTGGTTGAGTTTAGTTATTTACTGAATTACCCTCCACCTTTCCATCAATTTAGGCAGTACCCAGCAACGGTAACTTGTTAACCCATTGTTAGAGTTTTGTTATTTTACTGCATTACCCTCCGCCCTTCCCTTAATTTACCACGGCCACTACTTCTTTGAGGATCAGCTCGTCCTTCCACACACGAAAGATGAGGGCAATCACGGAAACAAATTAATGATATCTATCTCTACTATTTATACGTGAGACGCCTCCCTGGCAAGAACCAGTTGCTTCGGCGACTAACTCTTTTTCTCTTCAAGAGAAAAGTATCGAAACAAAAGCCCTAATTACTGTCTCTGTGCTTTGATTCCTGGAAAACAAATTAGGAAGACGAAAGAAAGAATCTTTGCTCTCAGAGAGAGTGGAATGGTTCTCGAAGGGTTGTTGCCTTCGCTCTCTCTGAACGGCTGCGGAGATGATGACTTCGCCGTTACTCTTTTACATTACTCTCAACAGCCCTTTCTGTTCTTTGTAACCAGTTTCCGATCTGCTTTGCTTTGCTATCTGCTTCTTCTCTGCCTATGATGATTCACTTGCATTCACATGCAAATATCAAGATTTAAGGAAGGAAACCAGCGATGTGCTGGCGGGGCAATCCGGAGATTCTGTGTAGGGAACGGAGTATGTGCCTGTCTTTTTATCACCTTCTTCTTTCACAGAGCTCTTTGTTGCAGCCATGCAACTGCGGTAGTTCCTTAGTCTGTCTGGTTGGTTTATTGAGAATATGAATCTGAGGCTTCGCTTGTTTCTTCTGGTGATGATTGCAAATCTGACCTATCAATTTAGGACGGAGGGAGTACTTTACTTTAATTCCTCTTAGTTAGTTCTATGACTGTGTTATAGAGCTATTTGGGAGAGTAGCACTCTGTGTTAATGATCTCCTATAGCATTCTGTGTTAATGATTTCCTCTAAGGTAATGATTTCTCGACTTTATTACATGAGATATCATCACTGCGGCAAGAACCAATTGCTTCGGCGACTCAACTTTTTATCTCTTTAAGGATTTTGTTGGAGATTCTCTTACAATCTACCAAAACAAGCATCCCCATATTTACTGTCTCAGTACTTAGTTTGTTTTGTGGAAAACAGATTAAGAAGAAAAAAGAATGAGTCTTTGCTCTCAGAGAGAGTGGAATGGTTCTCGGATGGCTGTTGCCTCCGCTCTCTCTGAACGGCTGCGAAGACGATGACTTCACCGTTACTCTTTTACATTACTTTCAACAGCCCTTTCTGTTGTCTGGAAAGCTTGGATTGTCCCTAAAGTTGGTTTTCTTTTCAGATTAGTCCTTAAGCCTCCGATTTGCTTTGCTTTTCTGCTTCTTCACTGGCTATGATGATTCAATTGTATTGACATGCAAATTGCAGGCTTTAAGGAAGAGGAAATAAACTATATGCCACTTTTAACTTGTTTATTTATTATTTCCATCATTTGGAGGTAGTTGTGTTGAAATTCCTAAGGAACCCCGGAGTTGAGTTGGCGTGGCAATCTGGAGAGTTCTGTGAAGGGAACGGTCTATGTGCCTGTCCTTCTAACCCCTTCTCGTTTCACAGAGCTCTTTTGTTGCAGCCATGGTACCGTGGTAATTCCTTAATTTGCCTGTTTGGCTTATTGAACATGTGAATCTGAGGCTTCGCTTGTTTCTTCTGGTGATAATTGCAAATCTGACCCTATCAATTTGGGACGGAGGGAGTACTTTACTTTATTCCTCTAAGCTAGTTCTATTGATTCTGTGTTGTAGAGCTTGTTTGGAAGTGTGGCATTCTTTGTTGGAATGATGTTGAGGAAATTATATGGTGTATTGTAAACCTTGAAAATATTTGCATACATGTGGGCAAATAGTTAAAGAATGAGGCTTTGCTCTCAGAGAGACCGTGGGATTTTAGGGTGGTCGACTCCTCTCTGCTTGTAAGTGGAGCCGATGATTTCTCAGTGTATTTTGTTTGAGTAAGTTGACCTATGGACTATTAAGCAATCGTGCTTTGTTTGCGTCCTCAGAGCATCCTCAACAATGTCCTTTAGGCGTAATATATCTTCGACCTTGTTTATTATTTCAACTTTTTTTTGATAAGTCATTTTATTTGCTCCCAACTTTTGTGACCGTGGGTAAAATTGACCCTGAAACTGATCTCATTAGTTTAAGAACAAGGCTTTGCTCTTAGGGAGATGGTATGGTTCTGTAAGGTTGGTTGCCTCCCCTCTCTCCGAATGGCTGCGAAGCTGATGATTTTGCAGTTCTTTATGAACCAACAACCATGTAGATGCTTGTATATGTCTCTGATCATATATACATGTACCCATTGGAGAATATTCAGTGTTGCTAGAGCACACTATATTTTCTTAATCATCATCCTCTTCAACAACAACAGTAGGACATCATCAAATTTCCTGGAAAACAAATTAAGAAGAAAAAAGAATGTCTTTGCTCTCAGAGAGAGCGGAATGGTTCTCGAAGGGTTGTTGCCTCCGCTCTTTCTGAACGGTTGCGTAGACAATGACTTCACCATTACACTTTTACATTACTCTCAACAGCCCTTTCTGTTCTGTGGAGCCAGTTTCTGTTCTACTTTGCTTTGCGATCTGCTTCTTCTCTGGCTGTAATGATTCACTTGCATTCACATGCAAATATCAAGGTTCAAGGAAGAGGAAGTTACACAGTATGTTACTTTTAATTATTTACTTATTATTTCCACTTTTTGGAGGTGGTTCTATGAAAATCCCCTTAAGGAACCCGTAGAGCTGGCGGGGCAGTTTGGAGACCTTGGCGAAGGGAATGGAGTATATGTCTGTCCTTTTATCACCTTCTTCTTTCACAGAGCTCTTTTGTTGCAGCCATGCAACTGCAGTAGTTCCTTAATCTGTCTGTTTGGTTTATTGACAATATGAATCTGAGGCTTAACTTGTTTCTTCTGGTGATAGATGCAAATCTGACCCTAACAATTTAGGATGGAGGGAGTACTTTGTTCCTCTAAGTTAGTTCTATGACTCTGTGTTACAGAGCTTGTTTGGAAGGGTAGCACTGTGCTGGTATGATATTGAGGAAATTACATAATTGTACTATAAACCTTGAAAATAATTGCAAATATGTGGTGAACAAATAGTAAAAGAATGAGGCTTTGCTCTCAGAGAGACGGTGGGTTTCTAGTCCTCTCTGATTGTTAGTGGAGCTGATGATTTCACAGTGTATTTTGAGCGACAACCCTCGAGGCTTTTTACATAAGTTGATCTCTGGACTGTTAAGCAATTGTACATATATTTGCACTCTTAGAGCATCCCCAACAATGTTCTTTGGTCTTAGTACAGCTACAATCCTCTGTACTTGGGGCCAACTGCTTATTGACACCGTCAACTTTGGGAATTCTGTTTTGTCCCCCTGAATTTATTTATTGCAACATATCCCCAAACTTTTGTGACTGCAAGTAAAATAAACTGATTCCATTAGTTTAAAACCAGGCTTTGCTCTCAGAGAAATGGTATGGTTCTTTAAGGGTGGTTGCCTCCTCTCTTTGAATGGCTGCGAAGCTGATGATTCTTGTAGGTGCTTAACGAACCAACAGCCCTGTGCTCGCATGTATCTTTCTTCATACATATATATACACACACACACAGAGATTGTGGAATCTTCAATGTTACTAAAGCACACTGATTTTTTTTAATCATCATCTGCAGCATTTCAACAATCAAGTTCCCTTATTTTGTAAGAGTGTATGATGTTTGCTTTCACATATAATACAAAGCATTTAAAGAAACTGGAAATTAGATGGCATGACAACCTGGAAACTTCTGTGAAAGGAGCAGTTTATGTAGCTGTTATGGCTGGTAACTATTGTCTTTATTTTTTTTCAGAAGTCATTTTATTTTATACCCACCAGGAACTAGAACTTGTGTCTTTATTGCTTTCTACTACTTGATGCATCAAGGCTTGATTGCTTGTTTCTTTGTCATCCTTCACAGAAATCTGTTGTTGCAGCCGTGATACTCTCTGTGTTCCTTATTTTTGTCGGGCTGATTATAAATTTGAATCTGAGCTATTACATATTTCTTTTCTGCTTATTTCCTTTGGAAGCTGAAGAGCAGAAAAGATTTAAACTATATTATATTTATTCGTTGAAGAATGAGGATTTGTTCTCAGAGAATATGTTGAGTTTCTGACGGTGGCTGACCCTCTCTGATTGCTGGTAGAGCCAATGATTTGCTGTCTTTTTTTATTGTGTTAAGAGAAAATGAGACTTTGCTCTCAGAGATGTTGGTTTCTTTGGCTGGTTGACCCTTCTCTGATTGATAGTGGAGCCGATCTGATGATTTCTTAGTCTATTTGGGCAACTATCCTTGAGAGCATCTCCAATAATTCTCTTTGAAAACTTTGCTCTCAGCCTAGATACTCTTGAAGGCTTTTTACATACGTGAACCCCTGGACTATTTAGCAATTGTGCCTTGTTTGCTTCCTTGCACAATGGAAATGAAAATCTAGGCTGTGTTGATCTGCTTGCATTCATCACTGTGGTAGGCTTAAGGAACCCAGAGATTAGCTGGCAGGGTAATCTAGGGAGTTCTGTGAAGTAATTAAAGTATGTGCCTGTTCTATCTAGTTCCTTCTTCTTAGTTACTTCACAGTGCTCTTTTGTTGCAGCCATGCTAAGAGTGCTCCTTAATGTCTCATTGGTTTTCAAAATCTTAGCCTTTTGCCTACTTTTTAATGTTCAGGGGCTAAAATCAGAATTTTCAAACTAATCTCAAGTTCAGGGGTCTGTGGATGTATTAAGCCTTTTTTTTCAAATTGGGTTTATCCCGCAAACTTCTGTGACTGCGAGTGGAAGGGATAAAGTGCAAATTTTCCCTGTTAGGAACGATTTAGCCCTTTTTTTTTGTGCCATTACTTTTTTTTTGGGGGGCCATTTCATTTTATAGCAAATGAAAATGCCAATTCTTAGAAGTGCCACCTCTTGACACCAATTATCAAACGCCAAATTTTTTTACATTGCTGTCAACAGCCCTTTCTCTTGTTTCCATTTCTTTTCAAGGAAATTACATGGTTTACACTTTGTTTGATCAGAAGGAATTGGAAGGAAAGGAAGGGAAACGAATTGGCTTGCTGTCTCTGTGCTTCGTTTGTTTTGTAGAAAACAATAATAAAAAAAACGGAATGAGTCTTTGCTCTCAGAGAACGTGGAATGGTTCTCAAAGGATTGTTGCGTCCGCTCTCCCTGAACGGTTGTGGAGACGATGACTTAACCGTTAGTCTTTTACATTATCATCGTTGTGTGGGAGCTTGGATTGTCACTAAACTTAATTTTCTTTTCAGATAAGTCCTTCAACTTCCGATCTGCTTGGCACTCTGCTTCTTTTCAGGCTTTGATGATTCGCTTGCTTTCACATGCACATATGGCAGGCTTTAAGGTAGAGGAAATTTCACATTATGCCACTTTTAACTTCTTTTTTATCATTTTCATTTTTGGAGGTTGTGTTTAAATTCCCCTTTTTGAGGAACCCAGAGATGGTCTGGCGTGGCAATCTGGAGAGTTCTGTGAAGGGAATGGAGTGTGTGCCTATCCTTTCAACACCTTCTTCTTGTTTCACAGAGCGCTTCTGTTGCAGCCATGGTACTGCTGTAGTTCCTTAACTTGTATGTTTGGATTATTGAGAATGTGAATTTGAGGCTTTGCTTGTTTCTTCTGCTGATAAAAGCAAATATTTGCCTATCGTTTTGGGATAGAGGGAGTATTTTTACTTTGTTTCTCTAAGTTAGTTTTATGACTCTTTGTTGTAGAGCTTGTTTGGAGAGTAGCATGCTCGGTTGGTAAGATAGTGAGGAAATTTCATGGTGTACCACGAACTTCGAAAACATTTGCAAATATGGGAGCAAATAGTTAAAGAATGAGGCTTTGTTCTTGGGGAGAAAGTGGGTTTCTGAGGGTTGTTGACTCCTCTCTGATTGTTGGTGGAGCCTATGATTTCAGTGTTGTTGAGCCGCAAGTGTACGGTTATCCAAGTAGCAAAAATATCATTTCTATGAGGACTATGAATTTATCGAATAATCAATTTAGTTGGAATTTGTTTGAGAGAATAATGTTGAGTGATTAATAAAATAAGAAAACAAGCATAAATTAAAATTCAAATAATGTTTAACAAACAATCAATATCACAAATTAAGAATTAATACTATTCACATTCATTCTTAGTCTTTCTAATGGATTTAATGATGCTAAGATTTTAGATATTCAATACTTTTAGTTATCTTCTTTCAAGCAATAACTATCGAATTAGATCATAAGAGTAAAATTTTAATATCTTAATTACTAATTTCAGCTCAAATTATGCCAATTGATGCATTAAGCAATCATTTAAGCAAATAGTTAATTCTCAATCTCTTAATGATTTTTAACTGAACGGATATTTATAGGTCTATTATGTGTCAACTCTCATTGCTCATATAATACAAATAATCTAATTTAATTTCTCATTTGTAATTAGAATAAGTAAATTTAATAAACATCGTAAAGTTTAATATTAAACTCAAAAGATTAACATAGAAGAAATGCTTCAAGAATTAATTCTTACAAAAGATTTAGCTATTCATAGAAATAAAAGAAAATAAAACAATAACAATATTCAATTCCATCAAATAAAATAAAGCTAGGAAGGAGAGAGAAAAACTCTATAGTTGTCGATTGAACTTTTCTTCTTGTCTTCGTCTTTAAAACTTCTTTTTTGCTCTTCTTCTAAATGAATGGAAATGAAATGGAGTTGTGCTGTGTACGATGATGATCTTCATATCCTTCCAAGAGGGGGGGTTTTATAACCTTCTTTCAAAGTATCATCTTAATTTGCCATATTAAATGAATTTTAGTGCACCTTAGATAGATTACAAATAAGTCACTTTTCAGTTTCTCCAATCAAAAAATCGTCCTTGCCAGCTGCCTAGTTCTTCTCGGTTGAGACAAATGTCTCAGTCGAGACACTGCATTAGTCATTCCTTTTCTCACAATTGAGACGTTTTTCTCAGTTGAGACTTTTGTTGTCAATCAATGCTATCTTTAATTGCCACTTTTAATAGTTGCCACCTACACCAAATATGATTAAACACACAAATAACCTCCAAGATCCACTTCTTGACCAATAAAAATCACAATTAAGAATAACCATTAAACACATTAAAAATTGATTAAAACTTACAACATCCATAAATACACACATTGATTCTAAAAATAACTTCTATAACCCACTAATTCACACATTAACACATAAAAGATGACATTAACAAATATTAAACACCACTAAAAATAACCAAATTTTACAATTATCAACTTCTCCACACTTAATGGTTTGTTTGTCCTCAAGCAGAAAGAAATTAAAACACAACACTAAGAAACCCAAATTCATTCTCTTGCACTTCACACTTAACATAGTCCAAATCGGTATGTATCCAGAGCTTAAAAATAAACACAATTAGCGCCAGGCTAGCCGACAGTCTAAGCAAGACTAGTCTCCACTTTGATAGTGCCCCCAAAGAAATAGCTTTCACCCCATATCTCACGATAAAATCACTCAAACGCTCAAGGTGTTTAGGGTTAAATGTTTAGCTCAATTGAACTTATGGTATATTTTTTCATTACTTGGTAGTCAGTCACTTCACCACTATAAAATAGAAATTAAGAAACCAATAAAAAAGAACTTCAAATAGCTTGTAACGTGGCTAACACAAAGGTTAAGTAGTTGAGAGGAAGCAATGAAAAAGAACTATACATGTCAATCCATCAAACACCTAATGTTGAAATCACAAAGAAACGTCTTTTTTTTGTCTTTCTAGACAAGCTGCCCAAAAAAAAAATGCTTTATTTAATATTTTTTTCTCTTTTTTTTCTTTTTGTTTTTCTTCTCTTTTTTTTTCCTCAATAAATTGCTTTTCAAATCAACCATCAAATGGAGCAGTCAGGTTGTTTTACATTATAACACTAAATTGATCTCAAAGACATGCCCCAAATTACATATCAAGCATAACATCAACAATTAAAATTAATATTGGCAATGTATAGTTAAAATAATCTTTTAACTTAAGGTACAAAGGTTAGAGTTTTTCAACAAAAAAAAAGAATGATTTAACGGGTTAAAAACAAGAAAAAAGGCTAATGGTTCAAAGGGGTAAACAATGGATTATCATAAATAGGTAGAAACTCAATGAAAAGGTTTAAACAAAGGGTTAACAAAAAATGTCTTTTGTCCTCTTGGTGTCCTAATTCACAAAAGAGTGTGGTCTCGAAATGCACTTTCTAGCAAGTTCTAGCAGTGTTACACCATAAGTGAATATCTACACAATTATAAAATTAAAATCTCAAATTCTTACATGAGTTATTATGTGAAATTCAAGTTATTTCTTTGGTTCAAGTACAAAAGGCTGTTCACTTTTAAACTTGAGATACATAAAAATTTAAACCATGCAAAAATGAGAAATTAAAGGATAATAAACATAAGAACCAAGGTGCCATAAAAATTTAAAAATTTCTTTAAATGTGGGAGAAATCGACAAATGTGCACAAAACAAAGTTAAAACAAAGCAACTAAAAATCCAAATGCAAAACCTACCTCCCCACACGTAAATTGTCACATTGTCCTCAATGTGACCCCAACACAAAAATAGAAAACAATTTAAGTCAACACAACATAAATAAAGACAATATACAAAACAAAAAACATAATAGAAACAAATAAAAGAAAAGGGTCAAGAAGCTTCTCTATTGTGGTGAATCCGGTGGTGATGGAGTTGGTGAAGGCACTTCAATCCCGCTAAGTGAAAAGACTTTTAATATCCCCTTTTATTGATAGCTTTGATTATTGGCATACTGAAAAACTGTTGAAAAGCGACGGAGAGGAGAAATAATAGTGAAGAAAATTGAAATCAAGAGAGAGAGATAGAGAGAGAAATGATGTGTGTGTGGGCGGCGTGAAAGAAAGAAAGAAGAAAAAAATGATCGGCTAAAACCCTAAAAAAACTGATAGAAATAAAATCGTAAAAACCAAACCAGCTATGCAAACCGACCCAAAAAACCAACCGACCGAACCAGACCATGAAAGAAAAACCCAACCGTGAACCGAACTGGAAAAGAACTTAAATCAAATAGAAAAATCAAAACAAAAAACAACCAATAAAATAAAATAAAAGTAACCAAACTGACCAAGAAACTAACCGGAAAACAAAGCATAAAATCAGAACAAAAACCGTGAAAACCGAACCAGAAAACAAACTGAACCGAAACGAAAAACTAACCCAGAAAACAGACTGAATTGAACCGAAAAACCAAATCCACCCAAAATCAAACCGAAAAACCAACCCAGGAAATTTGCAAAAAGTCTCATGTGAGACGTTCGTCTCAAGCGTGACAGAGAAGGAATGAATTTTCTTGGTTTCAACCGAGAGTTTTTTCTCAACCGTGAGCTACATTTTTCTTTTTTTTTT
>CAODLS012046185.1:0-10278 GCA_948243855.1 Flueggea neowawraea
GAAACAGATATTCTGACCATGCTCTAAGTGTAAACATTTAACAACGTGCTGTCCAAGCTTCATTTTCCTATCGCTTGTCCAATGGAAAATTTTGATCTAACTTTCCATATTTCTCCAAAGACCAAGGTCAAATTATATTCAATTTGACAGATGATTCGAATTTTAAAATTACCTCCAACATTTGAACAATTCACAAAAATTTGTCAATGCAAACTCACCAGTCATTACATATTCGGGAGCAGCATAACCATATGTCCCCATCACCCGTGTTGACACATGTGTTTGGTCTCCCATCGGTCCATCTTTTGCAAGCCCAAAATCTGAAAGCTTCGCATTGAAATCCTGAACATTGTAGGCACAATGTAAGTAGCCAGATAAATTGCTTGAAATAAACCTCAAATATTCTCACCTGGTAAAGTTCACTTAACCCGCATAACTGATTCTTGCAAAGAATATTTCCATAAGCTAATCATGTATAGTTACTTTTACATGCTTTCGGGGATCTTTTGAGGCCATTGTTTTGATTTAACAATGTTTGAAAGAAACACATTTTTGCCAAGATTATATTTAAATGGCCAAGGTCCTAAGTTTTAATAAACGTCACATGGATCAACAACAGATGACTTAACCCAAGCAATGTCCATTAGTGAATCAATAAATGAGGAAATTAAAAACTAACTGCATCAAGTAAGATATTGGACGTCTTGAAATCACGGTATATGACTGATCTTTCTGCACCATGGAGAAAAGCGAGTCCTTTTGCAGCATCTAAAGCAATCTTCATTCTTTTTGACCACGTTAAAGTGCAACCTACTCCTAATAGCATCACACAGATAAAAAAAATTCAGAAATGATATGCCAAATTAATCATTTTGGTGAACAATCTGGTATTAATTCATTTTTACTCAGGAAAAGTAATAGATTAAAAAATTTGACGTCACTTACTTCGGAACAGATGCTTCTCTAGGCTCCCACTTGCCATATATTCATAGACTAACAGCCTGTGGTCATCTTCACAGCAATACCCAATAAGTTTCACAAGATTTGGGTGCCTAAGCTGACCTAAATAGTTGACTTCTGCCTGAAAATTAATAGATGTAAGTATAATCTGATGCTCACCATTAAAAGAGTTGAAAAATGAACTACGAACTCCAACTCAACCATTTCATATTAAGATCAATTGTTTCATATAAAAGCAAAGAAAATTAAACTTATTTGGTAGAATCACTAAAGCATGTCTAGGCAATATAAGATTTTCTTTTCACTTTTTTTTGGTTAAAATGGAATGGCAGGCAATAAAAATCCTCTGGGGGTAGGAAAGTAAGAGAGTAATTAATGGCAACACACTGATTCTGTCAACATTAATCTTATAGTTACCTTGATGACATAATATTCTAAATGAGAAATCCCTTCCTTTGTTCACAACTACAGCCTCTCTTTTGCTTATATATTTCAATAAATGGCATCCCTTCCAGTTAGGAGCGCTGATAAAAACTAAGTAATAACGTAAAGATGAAAATTCCTATGTTCACGAAACAGGATGAGAAAAATACCAGCCATTCTCTGTCACCTTGCGACCCATCACGATTAAGCTCCTTAATGGCAACAGAAGTAGTTTTATAACCAGGTCTTATGCTGTCATCTATAACTCCTTTATAAACAACTCCAAACCCACCCTCACCTAGAATATAATCAGGCCGGAAATGCTTTGTGACCAACCTCATTTCTTCATACGTAAAGATGTCAACATTGACATATCCAGAACCTTGGCGAAGATCTGTGACATTCTTGGGAATTGACGGAATGCTGCCTACACTTTTGACACCAAATGAGCCTGGCCTATCCAGTTTATTCGGACACTGATCAAAGTCATCTTCAATCACAAGAAAAGAAAGATAAGCTCAGATTAAAAGTCACCAAATGCACACAAAACAATACTAATACAACTTATGCATCATACTCTCAAAATTAAAAAATGCAAATGGCATGAATATAAAGTCACTACTATATCGGGCTCACTCTTGGTTTCTAGTTACGTATAGAGAGTTTGAAATTGAACAATTCCTGACCAACAACAATAAAGGGTACTTGCATATAAACAGTTTGAAACAATAAGATGAAGTGAATCTCTGAATTTGGATGACGATCATTACATTACAGATCGACCAAGAAATGTTAACAAGCTAATTTAAGTGATAATATTTATTGAAGAGCGCCTACATTATCTCAAAAAACACAATTCTTTTTAATAAATTATGCACGAGTATGCAATTAAGGACAACACTTCATTTGTCAGAAAAGGGAAGAAAAAAAAAGTGGATGAAATAAGCCGTCTCCACAGCCAAGCCTAGCATTGTTGAAATGCATAAGAAAAAGTAAACAGAACAGGGGAACGTTAAGTTGATCATTTACAGTATGACGGAATATAATGTAAAAATACAAAATATAGAAAGAGAAGAGAAAGAAAACCTTGTTTGGTGTTGGAAGATAAGCGGCGACGCTCTTGCGGAATATCATCTTCAATGCTGAAACAAATCCCCATCAGTTTTGATCTTATACCAGACCTCGATTTTTGATCATATTTCATCTTCCTCCCATGTGTATAAACCCTCCCCTCCCACTTCTCAACAATATTATCGAAACCACAACAACAACCCAAGATATTATATAAAAATAAAAAAGAAATTTGGATTCCTCTGTAAAGTAGCAACACAGAGCAAAATGACAAAAATAAAGGAAGACCGGATCTGATCTGGGTCAGCCCTAATCTAAAACGGGTAAGAAGAAAATTTACTGATTTATGTGGAAAAGGAGGAGAAAGAAGGCAACTTGAAGTTGTTGATGACGCAAAGGAAATGTAAAAGACAACACCGTTACAAACACAATGCAAGAGTCAAGAGAAGGCAAGTCCCAAATCAGAGAGTAGGGGAGGGAGGGAGGGAGGAAGGGACAGAGAGGGAATGATTGGCGTTGATTTGTAATACAAAACACAGAGAGAGAGAGAGAGAGTGACTTTGGTGAATTAGTATTATTGAGAGGGAGCTATTAATGCGGTGGTTTACTCTTGGTCTGGTCGGTCTGGTTGTAAAAAATAAGATAGCCGCCAAAAACGCCAAGCTAAGCGGGGCCCTCCTTTTCCCATCCCTGTCCCTGGTGGGACCTCTCTTAAAGTCTTTAGCCCCTCTTTCACTTCCAAACAGCCCCCAACTTCTGTCTAACTATCTATTTTACCATTTTTATACGCGTTTCTATCTATTTTTTCCGCTCGAATCGTTTTATTCATGTTGTTTTTTTTTTATATTTTCTTTTTCTAGGTAATGAAATTGACCGTTGAAAGGGCAGTCCGTGGTCCACCAACCTTTTTCATTCCTTTCTTATTCAAAAAACTACTAAAACATGGAAATGGGCTTTTGAATTGAACTGAATTGTATCGAGGTCTTGTTCGCACAGCTTAACCCCATAACATAAATAGATGAAATATGTTAAAATTTGGTTACGTTGACAACGGATTCTTCTTCTTCGTATTGCCATGAAATCAGAATCTTGCGGTTGGTTAGTGGTTTCTCCCTATTTCAAGATATGAAGATGAAGCTCAAAACGCTTCACCGTTTTGCAATTAACTACCTTTTCCATATATGATTGTGGCAAAAAACAAAACCACGAAGCAAAACGGTTCACATGGGATGAGAACCCAACCCAACCTAAGTCTCTAATTGTGGTAAATCATGTACTTCAATGATCGCATATTAGATCCATCTACTGAAATATTGGTCGTTTTAGATTCATGAACCCTTACGATTTTGTCTTTATCCCTAAAAAAACGTCTCAGTTGTTTGAGAGATGAATGTGCTTATAAGTTACTATTGGTCTTGACTATTAAGTAATATAAAAAGCATAACATTACAATTGCATTTTTTTTTTGTGTATTTTGTAAATCTACCACCACCAACAGAAATGTGGTTGTCAGTTGCACCGCACCAAACCAAGAGCTCCGTCGCGCCGCATCAACCACCTTCAAATCAAATGATCCATCACTCACCCGCCACAAATCTCTCATTTCTTTTATACAAAAAAAAATGATACAATATTATATTTGAAGGAAGAGCACTAGCATTGTTAATGGGTTGCTCGATTTTGAATTTTGAGTTTTTTTTTTCAATTTTTGAATGGGCTCTAGATTTGATCGGCGAAGATTGAAAATGAGTATGTACTCAACTATGTTGTGCTTTAGATACAATGGATAACAAAAGTATTGCTTTCCGTTTTTCAGATCTATCTTGTAGGTAGGAATTTATGTTTTACATGCAGATTGAGCTTGCAAGAAAAGAAGGGTTATGTTTGGTGAATGGAATTGGAAAATGGTGTGGTAGAATATGGCCAGTGGAGGTGAATTGGGAAATGAACCCCTGAAGTTTTCCTTTTTCCCATATTAAGTCCCTGAATTTAGTGAATGCCCTAGTTGCTCCCCAAATACTATTTGAAAACCAATTGAATACTTTATTAAGACTCATTGAATACCAATATAATTGCTTATAGTGAAATTTGGGCTCGATCACAATGGGTTAGGTGAATTTGTAAAGCTTATGGGACGAGTCCACCCTTTATCCTGAAGATTGGTAGTTCAAAGGGGTTAATTCTCCGAGAGGCTGTTACTTAAGGAGGTTGACTATTTTAAGATCTCTATTAATAGAAGGCTACAATTGGTGTAAGGGATTTGACAACCCTAGGAGAGCATGACCACCATAAGAGTTGACATTGGAGGAATAACTCATCTAAAAAGAAGGAAAGAATCATGTTCAAATGAAAGTGACAACAAATATACCAAGGCAAGAGAGTTAATTTTGGAAAATGATGAGCTCCTTGCAAAGTTAGAATTCACAAAAGGAAGAAAATCGCCACAAATGGAAAGAAAATCACAATGATGCTGGAGAGCTAATTGCAAGAGAATTAACTACTTAATTCTTGAAGGCTTAATTGTTGGGGCTGACCATCAGGGATTTCACACAATTAATGGGAATATATGAAGGCGTGATTCTAGGAAGAGCTGGCAAGAGATTGACTCAAGAAACATTATAAAAACTGATCAAGAAGACAATTAAGAGTACTTTACCTTTTACATTATATTACACTTCACCCTCATGGATTTTATCTTTTAACTTTTAGCCCTCTTTGGTCTCCAAACTTTATTTCACTATCATTATCAACTCTTATAATTTTTTCATAATTAATATAGCCATTGTGTTTTCGTGGGTTGTCTTAAAGAAGCAAAAGAACCATTATAACGAGTTTAATCCGTTGCTCGTTTTGTTTGATAGAAGTTACATCATTTGAGCATCATTGCTTAACTTGGTTTAGGAACACCTAAATTCCTTAGTACACTTTTTTTTTTACTTCTGAGGGCTGCATTATTCTCCTAACTCCCAGAAAGTAGGAAACAATCTCAAAAAAGGAAAAGAATCTTTATAAGAGTCTAATCCCTTACTCGTTTTGTTTGATAGAAGTTAGATCGCTTGAGTGCCATTACTCAATTTTATTTAGGAATACCTAAATTTCTTGACACACTGCACTTAGTCTTGAGGGCTGCATTGTTCTCTTAACTTCCAAAAATAGGAAACAACAACTAAAAATTAATTAAACACTAATTGAATACATGTGAAGATTTGTTGAATAATTATTGAATACCATTTGAAAACTTATTAAATACTATTTCAACACTATTGAAAATTGATTGAATACTATTTGAAATCTAACTAAATATCGATTGAATAATTTGGTATTTGCCTTGATTTTTGTTATACATAATTTACATTTTTAGTTTTCAATCGATTTTCAATCTTTTGGTTTTCAATTAGTTTTTATTGGCACCAAAAATAAATTAAGCCCTCGGAGTTGAAATTAAAACTGTGAGCAGGTTCTGATGGCAAGTCATAGATCGAGATGGTCTTCGTCGAGCCCGAGTCATAAGATTGAAAAATAGCTAAGTTCGGGTGGAAATCAAAGCACCCATTTTCAATTATAACCAAACCTCGGGAATGTGGGTTAAGTCCAAGGAAGTGGTTGTCAAAACCATTCATCATGGTCCATAATTGGCAACCACTTGCATGCAACGTGTCCATGTGCATGGTGATGTGCGGTTAAAATATTAACATGGCAATGAAGAGCTACTAACACGTACAAGCAGCTACTTAAGACATAGGGCAATAGTGGCAAAAAAAAAATGAAAGATATGGAAACACAAATTATCTGTACAGACCATAAAAGAAAGAGTTAAGCTTTAGAGAAGAGGATCTCAATATCAACACAATTTCAATTATTCTTATTATTTGTTTTTACTTTCAATCTTTAGTGTAACCTTTATTTTTATGTCATTTACTTTCAGCCTTTACTTTTATAGCCTTTATTTTCATGTCATTTATTTTCAGATTTTTACTTTATTTCTATGCCATTTACTTTTTTGCAATTAAGAGTAACAATAATTTAATATTTTTTTATTGTACTTTATTTTTGGTATTAATAACAATTACCCTTTTGTCATATTTTTTTGTCTTTAATTTTAAAGTTTTATACTGTTAAGTAACACGAACTCAACAACACAAATGACTGCTCTCGAGTGCGACTCTCTCAAACCGGTGAGCCTTGAGACTAAAAAGGTGAACAACAGTTTTCAACGGGTATTTAATTAATTTTGAATCTTCTAGTGGTATTCAAATGGTATTAATCAGTTTAGGAATGTTTATTTTTTTTGATAGTGGTGGGCTCGTAGATAGCGCCTTTAGGTGACACACATGTGGGTTTTAAAAGTGCAAAACGGGTCTGATCTTGTTGCAATTTCTTTATTTTTATTTGTTACTGGTGTGGGGAAACAAAATTAAAGGAATGTTTTGTACTCCAATTCCCAATTTTAAAATTTTGAAATGGGCAAATGCCTGTAACTGGACCAAACCAGACCCATTTGACAAGCCCCAAATCGAATTGTATTATTTAGCCCACATATTGCTTACCTACATCGTTCGCATCGCTCTTTCCAGGTCTCTACCGTTGAATCCGCCACACAGTCTCTTGACACTAATCAACACACAATTGAAGTATGGCCGATGAAGCCAACAGAAATGTGACTAGATGTTCTCTTCTCCCTTTTGCTCGTCTTCTACTCTGCTTTTATCTTCTTTATTATCAATTCTGAGCTATATTTTTTTTCCCCTTGATTCAATCTATTTTTTACTTTGAAATTGGAAAAATGTAGGCTTTTCTTGAGATTCAAGGACGCATGATCGAGACTACTTCTAAACTGAAGCAGGTATCTTCTATCATAAGCCCTTTTAATTGAACTGATTCCCGTTTCAACTGAATTATATCATGGTATGTTCGTAAAGAAATTTAAGTTAATGAGATAAATTTTGGATCTTTGCAGGTGCAGAACCAGATGCGAAGCAAGGAGGGGGAAAAGAAGCGTGCTTTCTTGACCTTGGAGGAGTTGCGACAACTTCCCGATGACACTAACACTTACAAAGCTATAGGTCTGTTTATTGCGTGTTTTCTTGGCTCGAATTTCTTGTTTTTGGCTTCATTGCTTTAAACATGAATTGAGCATTTAACACATTCATCTCTTTGTTGCAGGGAGAACGTGAGTAGCTCCAGGCCCAATGCTTCAGCTGATAAATGATGATTGGATGACCAGTACTGATCGCATACATCTCTTTCTCTCTTTCATTGTGGACAGGTTTGTGTTGGAGCCCAAGTCCTTTTTAATGAGCGAACAAGAAAACAAACTAAAGGATAGTGAAGCTGCAATAACTTCACTTCAGGTACACATATTTAGTGAATTAAGAGCTTTGTTAATATGCTTATGCATTCAATCCTGATACGTTTCTACTTTCTTCCAACTGTTTTAAGGCTTGCTATATAATCCAAAATAATTGATTTCACTTTCCCAAATTAGGGCTTTCGATATGTATTTGGGTGTAGCTGTTATAGTTTGTTTATTCTACGGAATTTTGTTGAAAATTTTGACATTCGTGTTGGTTTATTAGTTCCACTTTAAGTTTAGAAAAAGGCTTCTTTCTCTAGAAGAAAATGAACTGAAATAAGGCAAATGTTATGCTTTGGACAGACTTCAAAGGAATACTTGGAAAAGCAAATGGCAGAGGTGGAAATCAACTTAAGGGAGCTTCTGCAGCAAGATCCAGGTCTTGCTCGTCACATAATGTCAATGTAATGTAAATTTTGCCTTTAAAAAGCTTAGAGATTACATGTTTCTATCCAAATCATGTTTCTTTCTGATTTGGATAGTAGCAGGAAGTAATTCGTGATAAGAATATGTTTGTGCAATCTGTTCGCTACATTTCCTGTTGACTGCAAGGTAATTTTAGATGACTTGTTTGCAAATTCTTAGAGTGGTTATAACGCGGCTAGAATTCCAAACATGGGGACGCGTTAATCCGTCCCCATGTTGTAGCCCGTCGTCCTGCGGGAGGACGGGCTACATGTGTGATGTTTAAACTTTTTTTTTTTAAATCAAAATCTGACCGTTAGATTGTTTTGATCCAACGGTCAGATTTACTAGGATCCAACGGTCAGATTTACTCTAACGAGAATTAAAATAAAATTGTGTTTAGTGGAAAACTGAGTAAGCGTCCCGCGAGACTCTTAAAATAGCCTCTGGATTACGAATGAAAAAACTGAGGGGCTAGAAATTGGGGACTTTAATAAAATAACAATAAAAATGTTGAACAAACGTCTCGCGGGACAACTTCAAGGACCGTGGGTTACGAGTAACTTTAGGCTGCCCACAACGGGGTTAGGAACGGGACTACCGTTCTTAGCCTCGCAGACCGGGACGCTTTACTGGGCCCCGTGCCTGACAGCTATCCCGTCCTCCTGCTGGAGGACGGGCTAGCTATCAGGCACGGGGCCAAACATTTTTATTTTTTAAAAAAAATCAAAATTTGACGATCCAACGGTAATATTACTGTTGGAGTACCGTTGGGGGATGAAAAATTACTCTTTTGGTCCCTAACAGCTAGTTTACCCATTTTCCTATAAATACCTCCCTAAACACATTTTTTTTCTATCATTTATTCACTTCAAACACTCATTTCTCTCCTCTAAACTCTCTCAACTCTTAAAATTTCTCTCCATACTCTCAAATTACTCCAACTCCAATTTTTTTCCCCAAAATTATGGATCGCAACAATGAAAATATTCAATCCTCCCAACAAAATAACCCATCAAATTTTGCCAACTACCGATATTCTGAAATTAATCTATCAATTTTTTTTTTCACAAACTATCAATTTAATCTCAATGTTTCATTTTTCTCAGTTTCATATCAATTCGAACTTTTCAATTTTGGTAATTTCCAAAATTTTACGTCCAATCCTTTTTTACAAAATAATCATTTTTCACAAAATAATCCTTACATCCCCTTGTTGGATAGGTGCTCGGCGACGGGTTCCTAAGGGGATTCTCCTACTCCTGAAATGAACCCCTCGAGTCCACTATTAGTCTAAGCAATCTCAGCCCCGACGTCAGCGCCAAGTACAAAAAGTGGATCCCTCCACATGACGTAAAGTTGGCTAAGTGTTAGATCGTTATTTTCGAAGACCTCATAATGTCCAACGACCAAAACGCCAACTTTTTTTGGAAGCGAGTGGTTGCACGCTTCAACCACGGGACGAAGGCAAGCGAACAACGTTATGGGAAGGCCGTTAAAAATAGATGACACACACTCAACAAAATTGTCACCTTATTTAACGGCATCTATAACAACGTTGCTTCGACTTATCATAGCGGTTGGAGCGACGGCATGATTATGGAGCGAGTACGCATTGTCTACTTGGTTGAGGCGAAAACCCATTTTCTCCCCGATGACGTTTGAAAAATTTTACGTGATCATTCGAAATGGAGGGAAGCATTGCCTATGGACCCCGAGGCTGGTCCAAAACGCCCAAGGCGTCTACACTACGCTCCGGCTCCTTTGATCTCAACGCTTCCAATTCTAGCATCGAAGGAGAGCCAACCCAAAAGACTCGACCAATGGGCCGAGATAAGGCCAAAGGGGAAGAGCCAAGAACCAAGCAAAAGGCGAAATACAACGTGCATGAGAAATGAAAGTCAACATCAAGCAACGTCTCCGAAGTTGCGTCCATTTTGGACATGTTGTTCGAGAAAGAATTAAATCGCAAAACTTTCGAATCGACGAAAGCTAAAAGAAAGAAAGAAAAAGAACAACGGTTCGAGATTGTACGAGAAAAAATGGAGTATCTCAAAGATCAACAG
>CAODLS012046641.1:0-25500 GCA_948243855.1 Flueggea neowawraea
TACCCGGCATACTTATGATATACATCATGGTATTATGTGATGTATTGCGATTATTGATAAGCAATTAGGACGCTGGATTATGTCAACTTCTCACTTGGACATGTGCTGCAGAATGGCTTATAGAATATCATCAAAGCAGACGTGGTTTGAAGGTGTTGCAACAAAGAATAGACGAGTTTATAATTGCTCATGAGGAAAAACTTGAGCAGGTATTTTCTTTTATTTGCATCTCTCCTGCTGGATCTTTGTTGGCATCCGTTGGGGTCCTGCTTTCGCATCTCGCTTCCTTGCTTTCAATCTTTTTGCCGCACAACATTTGCCCAGCAAAATTTAGTACAACTTTTTTTGTTACTCTATTAAATGAATGGTTATACAACATTGAATTTCAGTTGTCATTTTTGATATCTGATATAAATTGCAGAGTCTTTTTGTTTTCCTGTTGAAAAGTGAATGTTTTTCCTCAAAAGTATTCAACATTTTTCAGCATTGTTACCTCTTTATTTATTACTCGCATGTTTGTTCACAGAGTGGAAAATGTACGATGGTCTCTTTGGTCGATTATGTAGTGAATTTGAAGTTGCATGTAGATTTAGGATTCTCTTCCGCATAAGCCAGGTGTAGCATTTGTTTCTTATCAATGTTCGAATGACTTGCACAGGCACGAAAAGACAGAGAAGCCTGTGCCGCTGAGGGTGGATGGACAGTTGTTACACATCACAAGGGAAGGAAAAAAAACAACAGATTCTAAAACTGGAATCACTTTAGGCTCTGTTAACCAGGCCGCGGTTGAAGACAGGTTGGCCAAAAAGAAGCACAAAGATGTGAACTTGGACTTTTACCGGTTTCAAAAGCGAGACAAACAGAAACGGTATGAATGATATATCCAGAAGTCCATAGCAACATGACGTAAATGAGAATTATGGTATAGATGCACTCATTAAAGCATGTGCTTGTTTGAAAAGGATGCATCATTGCTTTCTCCACATCGACAATGGCTAATGCAGTTGCTTGCTGCTCATATACATACATACATACATACATACATACATACATACAGGATGGATGGATGGATGGAGTGTACTGCTCATATATATTTAAGGGTGCTATTCGTTCAGAAAATAGAAATATTTCCTATTTGATCGACTACACATTGTTTGGTTCTTTAATTGTGATGAAGTGTATTGCATTTTCATTTGGCAGAAGTTTTGGCTCTTCAAAGCAAGTTCGAGCAGGATAAAAAGCGGATTCAACAACTAAGGGCTGCTAGAAAGTTTCGACCTTATTAAGTTATGCAGAAACCACACGAAGAATATGATGGAGACTTTGAATCTCTATCATTTATTTTTGTAACGTGGGGAAGACAATTTATATGCATTCATGTGTTAACTAAAAATAGTGTTTGGTATCAAATGAATTTTGAATTCATTTCATTTGTAAATGAAATGAAATGAAATGAAATGAAATTCATGAGTAATTGTATTTGAAAATGAATTAACATCTTTGGTTTTTTTGTTGAATTTTTCATTTGTAAATGAATTTTGTGTTTGGAATAACTAGTGATTTGTAATTATTTGTCTTTTATTTATAAAAATGTTGTTATAGTTAATATTTAGGTGGTATATTGAGAGTGTGGTGTAAAGGTAATTTTGTTAAATTGATAGAAATATGAAATTTATTTGCAAATTTCACTTCTTTTGATAGGATTTGTCAATGAATAAATTTAACTAAAATTAATTCTTTTATTTGCAAATGAAAGATTTGAATATTTTAAAAAATTATATGTTAGGATTACAAATGAATTTTATAAAATTTTGTGGAATTTATTTATAACAAATAAGTTGTATCATATTAAGAGCTTGGAAGAGGGTGAGTGTGTAGTTGAATAGAAGCACAAAAGTAAATCTCAAAATAAAAAGGGCGAATTATTATTTTGTTTTTGTGTTATAGCGTATTAGTCGTTTTCGTCACTTAGTTTTGAAAATCCTTCTATTTTGTCCATATTGTTACACGCTATTTCTGCAAACTAAGGGAACTCATGAAAATACTTTTTTACCCTTGCTAAGTCAGACTTCTCTCTCTCTTTGAGACTCTCACTTCTAGTGTCTCCCTCCTTCCCTCTTTATGTCTTCTCTCCTCTGCTTCCCAAACCCAGAACCTTTGCTTCCTTTTCTCACGACGTCGATTCTTCCTCTCTCCGTCCACTCCCTTAAAACGCCGCCATTGCCACTTCCTCTCTCCATCTTCTTCCTCACACCACCGTCGCCACCACATCTGCTTCCTCTTGCTTCCCTCTGCTTCTCACACCCAGACCTTGAATGTAATATTCTGCCCGTTCCAACTATATTCCCTATAGCGATTGGAGTTCGATTAATGATCGTTGATGCTCATCCTCATTGAGAATCTGGAGTTTTAATTGATAGTCAATAATGCTGATGAGCATGCAGGGTTTGTGTTTTGGAACCTTGAGTAGCGAGTCAGGGGGGTGGATAATTCGAGTTAGAGTAAAAGGTAACTCGAGTTGTGTGACCCTTATACAACTCGAGTTATCCAGAATTGTAACTCGAGTTAGACGAGATCCATATAACTCGAGTTAATTATTGTGTAACTTGAGTTATTTGTGCAAAAGTGGAACGACGTGTTTCGGTGTTCTTTGTCATTAAAAGACCCAAACCGACCAAAATCCGTCATTTGCTCCAATCCATTCCTCTCAGACGCTTCCAATCTCTCTCAAGTTGTTCTCCAACAATTCCTTTGGGTTTCTTGAGGTAAGATTGTGTTTCCAATCCTTTCTTTCCTCATGATTTCTGCAACATTGCATACTAGAGTATTAGGGTTCAAATGGGTTTGATTAACTCGATTTAGGGTGATTTTGAGAGATTCCGAGTTGTTTTGTTGGATTTGATTATACATTCGTGTTTAGAAGGATGATTAAAGTAAATGTAATTGTTTAAAAGTGATTTTTATCGGTTTATTTAAGTGTTTGGTCAAATTGGACAATCTGGGTAAATGATTTACTCGACTAAGCATTTTGCCTAACTCGAGTAAGATAAGTCAAGATTTACTCGAGTTAAGTTTTAGTTAACTCGAGTAAAACATGCCATGATTTACTCGAGTTATTCATTGACTAACTCGAGTAAACCAGACTACATATAACTCGAGTTAGCATCTGACTAACACGAGTAAACAGTAGTTCTGATGGACCAAATCGTGACATTTTGTAATTGGTGAATTTGGAGAGTCTGAGGACTAATTTGGAGATTTTGATTGCTTTGAGGACTATTTGGTAATATGTCAAGTATCAAGGACTAGAACGTAATTTTACATTGGTTGGGAACCAACCTGTAATTTTACGTGGGTTTCGAGTTTTGGGTCGAAAGTGATGGATTCACTTTTGGATTGAATTTTGAGCGACTTGAGAGTTTCATATGCATGTGCATGTATTTTTGGTACATCCACAGTACCAGTGTCTTATAAATCATTGTTTCTGATATGCTATTGTTTCTGATAATTGTTTCAGCTTCCTGCCCTTGTCAGCGGGATCAACTATCTAGTAGTGATACCAGGTCCTAGAGCTTGGACATCCATGTGAGTGGATGACAGTTTTAGACACATAGGTTATGTCTCGAAACTGATTATGTTTTTGATGTGTATAACACATATTTGAAATCAGACTAATCTAAGGATTGATTAATTAAATAATGGGATTATGTGAATAAAATATTCACTATTTGTTTTGAAAAAGTATTACATATATATATTGATATATATGTTTTGACTGTTTTGATGCTGAATGCATGGATTGTTTTGAGATAATGTTTTTGATTATGAGACACTTTTGCTACGAGATTCGTAGCCTTTGGTATACCAAGGTATGATTGACCCAGCTATCAGGGTTGTCGATAGTTATGTGCCCTGGCCCGACACATGATTTGTTACTGGATTAGTGGCAGAGTCCACAATCATTATTGAGGTGGTTGAGTGATGCAGTTCCCATTAATCATTATCGAGGTGGATGAGTGATATAGTTCCCACCACGATTGTTACCGATCCCATAATACGTATATATTGTTTTTGGACTACGATACTAGTAGTATCGATTTTGCCAAAGCGCATGTGGATGCCTTGGGTGTAAACGTTTGCAAAACGTGTTTCTAAAACCATACTATGTATATAGTGTGTATACATATATATACATTCCTTTCGTATACGTGCATGTGGTAGTTTTCCAACGGTTTTCAAACCAGTCTTTGTGAGGCACGTATAAGGCAATATGGAGTGTTTTCCCTCACTCACTGGGTTTAACCCCCTTTGTTCTTCTGTGTTGCCTTGTTTCTATTGTGCAGGTTGATTCGACTCGGCAAATTTTGACATCCCCGCTCAATGAGACAAATAATTCTGGTTAGTTGCACCCTTTTTGCCTGGCTACTTTGTTTGTATTAGATTTTTCACTCCGATATACTGTTGGGTTATGGAGTCTGCTGATTGTGAGTTTATTTTGGGGATATTGGATTTTACGATTTATCACCTGTATTTATTTCCTTGATATATTTTATTAATATATATATGATTTTTCTTGAAACGGTTGTAATAACATGTTTTAATCAAATGGATGTATAGTTTCTGTATCTTTGAGGCTTGTGCGAGATGGGTCGGGCTCTCACAGACGGTTCACCATGTACGCCGATCCCAGAAATGGGTCGTGACAAAGGTGATATTAGAGAAAGTTAGGTTTATCGTATAGTATGAGGTCGTATGGAGCATAGATATCTTTGGTTGAGTCTGTCTAATTTGTCTCTGTATATCCTTTGACATTCGTTCTGATACTGTGGTGTTGCATGCATATTGACATTTGCATATGTGATTATTTCTTGTAGATATGGATTCTCCACGAGGTAGAGGCCGTGACAGAGGTCGCGGTAGAGGCCGTGGTAGGCCTAGGCATGTGCCAGTAGAGACCGTCGTTCAATCAGTTGCCAATCATCATGATGCAACAAGTGTGCTAGAGGTTGCGACACCAGGACCACCGCCACCACCGGTAGGTCCGATGGATGCCTTTGAGCGGCTCACGCAGATTCTGGTTCGTGTGGAGGCTATGTTAGTTGGTCAGGCAGCTGGAGGTCAGCCAGTTCCTCCAGTGGCTGCAGCACCACCTGTTCCTCCACCCCCACCAGAGACAGTTGTGTCTGCACCTATTGTAGCACCACAGTCTGACGCTGAGGCTCGTCTCGCCAGATTTATGAATCTTTCTCTGCCTAGATTTTTGGGCAAGATGGGAGAGGATCCCCCTGATTTCATATTCATAGTAGAACAGTGCTTTGAGGTGATGGACCTCACTGATGACGATGCGAAGGTTAGAATGACCTCATTTCTGTTGGATGGACAAGCCGCCTGATGGTGGCAAGATCAGAGATCTCGCAGAGTATTTACTTGGGAAGATTTCAAGCTTGAGCTCACGTTGTATGTTCTTCCTCCGAGTGAGAGGGATAGGAGGGTAGACCAGTTCAGCTAGTTCCATCAGGAGCCGTGTATGTCCGTCACGGAGTATGAGAACAGGTTAAAGGAGTTGGCTAGAAAGTTTATAAATGGGTTGCTACTGAAGATTAAGAGAGTAGTAGTGACTCAAATGTTGTCTACCGTATCACAAATTTCTAAGGCTGCGAGGAGTATAGAGTACCAAGACAAGAGACAACCGATGGAGCCCAATAGGGCAAAGACAGAGGGTGCATTGGGAGGCCAGCAGGGTCGTGGTCAAAACATCCTGTTTGATCAAAGACGCAGACATTCTGCTAGGGGCCAGAGTCAGGGTCAAAAGTCCCAGGGTAGTGGTGTAGTACGACCAGCTGGGCGTATCGGAGGACAAAACACATGAGGTTCATATGCACTGTGTGAGTTTTGTGGGAGGAGACATTCAGGTAATTGCTACAAGGCTGCAGGTCTCTGTTTTAATTGCAGGCAGCCTAGACACAAGATTGCTGAGTGTCCTCTGAAGCATGGTTTGAGTTCACAGTCAGTGCAGTCGGTAGCGGGAGGTTCAGGTGCTGCCAGTACTGGTGCTGGCAGAGGTGCAGGTTGAGGCGTCGCAGGTTCAGGAGCCCGTAGCCAGGTTGGACAGGGCAACGACCATGGACAAGTAGGACCGAGTAGCTCTGCTACCGATAGGCAGACCCGAGTTTATCATTTGACTCGCCAGGACGCACAGACCTCCAACGCAACAGTGACTAGTATGTTACTCATCTCCAGTGTTTCTACTTATGTGTTATTTGATTCTAGTGCATCTCACTCATTCATCACACCCTATTATGTTGAGCATAATGGGTTAGTAGTGCATCCATTAGCCAGGTTACTTGAGGTTTCATCACCTTTGGGTAACAAGGTCCTGGTTGACTTTGAGTTTTGAGATTGTGTGATTGCCTTTGAGGGGCACGAGTTGAATGCTAATCTTGCAGTGTTGGGTATGAGGGAGTTCGATGTGATACTCAGCATGGATTGGCTTTCAACTTGGCATGCCACTTTGGATTGTTTTGCCAAGAGGGTATGTTTTTGACCTTTCGGCCAGAGTGAGTTTTGCTATCAAGGTGAGCGCGACAGTGTTGTGTGAGGGTATGTATCAGCTGTTAAAGCCGAGTGAATGATTCTCCGTGTTGTGAAGCTTACTTGGCTTTTGTATTCACTAAGCCACGTAGTTCAGAGTTGAGTTTGGATGACGTACCTACGGTACAAAAGTTCTCCGATGTATTTCCCGAAGAGTTACCGGGACTTCAACTTGAGCGGGAGGTTGAGTTCGCCATTGAGGTACAGCTTGGTATCGATTCGATAACGATTCCACCTTATCGGATGGCACCAACAGAGTTGAAGGAGCTAGAGGTTCAATTGAGAGATTTATTAGATAATGGATTTGTTAGACCAAGCGTCTCACCTTGGGGTGCTCCAGTGTTATTTGTTAAGAAGAAGGACGGTAGCATTCATATGTGTATTGACTACCGATAGTTGAACAAGGTGACGGTGAAGAACCGATATCCGCTTTCAAGGATAGATGATTTGTTTGAATAGTTGTAGGGTGCACAATGGTTTTCTAAGATTGACTTGAGGTCGGGATATCACTAGCTGAGGATCAGGGGTGAGGATATTCTGAAGACAACTTTTCGAACGAGGTATGGTCACTATGAATTCCTGGTGATGTCGTTTGGTTTGACTAATGCACCAGCGACATTTATGGATTTGATGAACATGGTGTTCAGACCATACTTAGATGGGTTTTTTTTTATCGTTTTCATCGATGACATTCTAGTGTACTCTAGGAGTAGGAAAGAGCACGAGGACCACCTAAAGTCAGTCTTGCAGATTTTGCGGGAACATCAGCTGTATGAGAAGTTCTCAAAGTGTGAGTTCTGGTTTTATCAGGTCACATTTTTGGGACACGTGGTGTCTAAAGATGATATCATGGTAGATCCAAAGAAAGTGGAGGCAGTACTCCATTGGGAGAGGCCTAAGACCGTTACAGAGATACAGAGCATCCTTGGTATGACTGGGTACTATATGAGGTTTATCCAGGATTTTTCCAGGATTGCAACTCCTATGACTCGGTTGACACAAAAGGGAGTTAAGTTTGTTTAGTCTGATAGGTGCGAGGACAGCTTTCAAAAGATGAAGAGGTGATTGACGAGCGCACTAGTGTTAGCTTTACCATCAGGTTCTGAAGGATTTGCAGTATACTGTGATGCTTTTAAAGTTGGGTTGGGTTGTGTGTTGATGCATCATGACAAGGTGATTGCCTATGCCTCAAGACAACTGAAGAGGCATAAGTAAAATTACCCGACACATGACTTGGAGTTAGCGGCAGTTGTATTTGCACTAAAGATTTAGAGGCATTACTTGTATGGAGAGACTTTTGAGATCTTCACAGATCATAAAAGTCTGAAATATATTTTTGGGTAGCGAGACCTGAAATTGAGGCAAAGACATTGGATAGAGTTGCTAAATGATTATGATTGTACTATATCATATCATCCTGAAAAACGTTGTAGCCGATGCTCTGAGTAGGAAGTCGATGGGGAGTTTAGCTCACATCGCAGTTAAGAGGCGACCAGCAGTGACTGAGTTACAGAAATTGATGGAGGATGGAGTCACGTTACAATTTGATAACTCTGGAGTTCTGTTTTATCATGTTGAGGCAAGACATATATTGTTGGACCGTATTCGAGAGTTGCAGAAGGAGGATTCCGAGATGCAGAATTTGATCAAGAAATTTAGATCATCTTGTGTACCCGGGTTTAGCATTGACGATTCAGGAGTGTTGTGGTTTGGGTTGAGGTTGTGCGTACCACCCTCTGGTGGATTACGTAAGGAGATTATGACTGAAGGTCACAACTCCACATATTTTGTATACCCAGTTTACATTAAGATGTATCGGGATCTTCGAGAGGTCTATTGGTGGCCAAGAATGAAGAATGACATAGCTGAGTTTGACAGTCGGTGTTTGCCCTGTCAGCAGGTTTCAGCGTTCTTCTGGATTGTTACAGCAATTACCTTTTTCGGAGTGGAAGTGAAATCGTATTACGATGGACTTGTAGTGGGGTTACCGAGGACATCCTCAGGGTACGATTCCATTTGGGTGATTATGGATTGATTAACAAAATCGACACATTTTCTACTTGTCAATACGACATATGGAGCAGCACGGTTGGCGAAGTTGTATGTCAACCGGATCGTATGTTTACATGGTGTGCCAGTCTCTATAGTGTTTGACAGAGGACCATAGTTTGCATCGCAGTTTTGGTGTAAACTGTAGGAGGAGCTAGGTACTCGATTGGATTTCAGTACGATATTTCACCCGCAGACCGATGGTCAGTCAGAGCATACTATTCAGACTTTGAAAGATATGTTGAGAGCGTGCACTGTAGATTTTAGTAGGAGTTGGGATTCTCACTTACCATTGGTGGAATTTGCGTACAATAATTCGTATCATTCGAGTATCGGGATGTCGCCTTACGAGGCATTGTATGGTAGAAAGTGTAGATCTTCTTTATGTTGGGCCAAGACCGGAGAGAGAGAGCCTCTTGGGCCAGATCTTATTTTGGAGACTACCGAGAAAGTGAGATTGATCCAGCAGAGGATCCAGACTGCTCATAGTCGTCAAAAGAGTTATACTGACCCGAAGTGTAAACATTTAGAGTTTGGGATATGAGACCATGTATTTCTCAAAGTGTCACCAATGAAGGGTGTCATGAGATTTGAAAAGAAGGGAAAATTGGGCCCGAGATATATTGGTCCGTTTGAAGTCATAGGATGTGTTGGGGCCGTGGCGTATGAGTTGGCATTGCCACTAGAGTTTGCCTCTGTTCATCTGGTGTTCCATATATCACTTCTGAGGAAGTATGTTCCTGATCCGTCTCATGTTCTGGCACCTCAGTCTGTGGAGGTCCGATCCGACTTATCTTATGATGAGGATCCCGTGAGGATTATCGATCGAAAAGTGAAGAGGTTGTTGAACAAGGAGATTGCTTCGGTAAAAGTGATATAGAGGCACCATTCTGTTGAGGAGGCCACTTGGGAGGCCGAGGAGGAGATGCGGCGCAGACCATGAGTGTAATATGATACTTACTCTGCTAGCAAGTTACCGAGCTCAGAAAAAGTAGAATGAATTGAGACCAGAGGATGTCGAAGATGTTTCAGTAGCTGTGGCCGAGGTGGCCATAGTTCAAAAGCCTGAAGGTTCTTCTAAACCAACTTTAATTAAGTATATTAGTTACGAAAAGCCTGACCTTTCAAGAAGGATTGGCTTCAAAGGATTGTATATAAAGGCAATCATTGATGGGACTGAGATCGGATAGATCCTCGTAGATGGAGGAGCCGCAGTAAATCTCCTACCCCTAAAAATGTTGTCTGAAATCAAAAAGGCTGAAAAGGATCTAGTTCTCGCAGATTCAAATGTTCTCAACTTTGCTGGAAGTGCTACCCGAGTATTGGGTGTCTTGACCATTCCTCTTTTAACGCATTGATTGGCCGAGATTGGATACACCGAAATATGTGTTTACCTTCGACCTTACATCAAAAGCTTATGTTTTTTAATGGTGATGTTGTAGAGACAGTTTATGATGATCCTGATGTTAAACATGCTAAAGCTTACATCGTTGACTTTGGTATTGTAGGTGGAAATATGATTCCATATTGACACAGTTATGAATGCCAAATGACAGACCTTACCTAGGGAAAAAGAGAGCCCAAAGAGGAGGACGATGCAACTAAGGTTCCTCCACCTAGCTGACCTCTTCTATTGATGTATCATGAAGAGGGTCGCGAACACTCACTCTCGGGAGAAGATCGTGAGAATGATGCATCGTGCCAAAAAAGTGACAAAGTCGTGTGTCCAGCTCCCGAGATAGCATAAACCGTCCAACAGTTGGCTGTGATGGTGATTGAGCGCATGCAGAGAAAGCTGCGCAGAAAGCTTACTTTTAATGAGTAAGTTCACTGAAAAAATCATGACAGCTATTCAAGCTTCCATGCAACAACTTTTGGTCTTCGAGACCGAAGCAATTATAAGGGAAGATGGTCGAGTGCAAAAATACGAAATCTGAAAACTTTGCTATATTGAGGAAGAAGAATTCTCAAGGGGAAACCTCACTAATGGGTTAACTTTTCTAACCTTGGCCGAATAAATACAACCATAGGCTCGTGACCCTCTTGAAGAAATTAACTTAGGATCTGAGAATGAGCCTCGGACCACATGGATTAGCGGTCTCCTTGACGAGACATATAGTCCTAAATTGGTGCAGGTACTTGCAAGTTTCAAAGAATGCTTCGCTTGGTATTACCACGAGATGCCCAGATTAGATAGAGAGTTGGTCGAACACAGTCTACCAATCAAAGAAAGGGCGAAGCCAATTAAGCAAATTGCGAGAAGAATGACCAGGGAGGTCATGGACTTGGTGCAGCAAGAGATCCAGAAAATCCTGAAAATTGGATTCATCAAAACCTCCATATATGTAAAGTGGATTTCAAACATTATACCTGTTAAAAAGAAGAACGGTAAAATACGAGTCTGTATAGATTTTCGTGATCTAAACCATAGTACCCCGAATGATGAATATCCAATGCCCGTGGCTGACATGCTAATTGATAGCACCTTTGGGTCAAATATTTGTTCCTTTATGGATGGTTATTCGGGGTATAACCAAATATATATGGCTGAAGAAGACGTCCACAAGACAACTTTTCGTTGCCCCGGCGCATTAGGAATTTATGAGTGGGTAGTCATGCCATTTGGGTTGAAAAATGCAGGGGCGACTTATCAGAGAGCTATGAATGCAATATTTCATGACTTGATCGGACTTATCATTGAGGTGTATATTGATGATATAGTCGTCAAGTCTCGGTCTCAAGAAGCACATCTCGAGGATTTGAATCGAGCATTCAAAAGGATGCGTTCTCACGGTCTAAAGTTAAATCCTCAAAAATGTGCATTTGGGGTTTCCGCGGGTAATTTCTTGGGCTTTTTGGTTCATAATCGAGGTATCGAAATAGACCAAAATAAATCCAAGGCAATAATTGCTACGAAACCACCCCAAACAAAGAAAGAGTTGCAGAGTTTTCTCGGACAAATCAATTACTTACGCCGCTTCATTTCTAATGCTGCAGGTAAAACTCGAGTGTTCTCACCGTTCTTACGGCTTAAGGAAACCAAGGAGTTCATATGGGCACAACGACACCAAGAGGCCTTTGAGGCCATCAAAGAGTATCTCGCCAATCCGTCAGTGATGGATGCACCACAACCCAAGAAGCTGCTCAAGTTGTACATAGTAGCAACGCAAGAGTCTCTCGGGTGTTTTTTAGCACATGACAGTGAAGACAGATGAGAAAGAGCTGTATTTTATTTAAGTAGAAGTTTGAATGATGCCGAATGTAACTATCTATACATAGAAAAGTTATGTTTGGCATTGTACTTTGCTTCGATAAAATTAAGACATTCCTTTCTTGTCCACAAAATCTTTGTCATTGCTAACACTGATGTGCTTAAATTTATGCCAAGTAGTCCACTCTTAAAAATGTGAATTAGCAAATGGAGTTTAGCATTGGTACAATATGATTTAACTTATGTTTCACAACAATCGGTTAAGGGTCAAGCATTGGCTAAATTTTTGGTTGATCACCCCCTACCCAAGTATGTTGAACTACCTAACGAGATAGCACTCATAGACATTCCTCCATGGAAACTTTATTTCAACGGATCGAGTACCAAATACGGACAAGGTCTTGGGGTAGCACTCTTTCCACCAAGAGGCTTTCTTATGTGGATCGCTTGTAAAGTCGAGGGAACAAGGAATCACGGCCTTGGAAATTTATGGAGATTCTCAATTGGTGATTCATTAGATCACAGGAAAGGCTTGATGCCTGGATTCTATCCTTGAAAAATGCTTAGCAAGAGTACAACCATTACTAGGATGGATGGATATAAGAAAAATTCGACACGTTCCTCACGAATCTAATTGGGTCGCGAATGAGTTAGCTCAATTGGCATCACAATGCCATATACCTTACTCAAAGCTAAGTCAAGAAATTGTCATCGAAAGGAAAGTATTATTTAATCATGACAACAACGCACCCGAGATAATGGTTTTATCTGTCTTACAACAATCCGAGGATTGGCGAGAAGAATTGATTAAAGCACTGACCGACCCCTCTTCTGTTGGAAGGAATTCCTTCATGAAACAAGTAATAAGGAATTATGTTCTTGTCCAAGGAGAATTATTCTACAAAGGGAGTGAGGGATTGCTTCTTCGATGTATCAAAGCCAACAAAGCTGTGAAAGTCATGGCCGAGTCCCATTACGGTTTGTGTGGTTTACATCAAGCCGGGGAGAAAATGGCTTGGGTCATTCGTAGGCACTGTTTGTTTTGGCCTTCAGCTAGAAAAGATTGCATAGCGATGGCAAGAGGATGCAAGACTTGCAAAATACACGGAAACATTCCTCGAGTACCTGCTACCGAGTTACATTCCATAGTAAAACCTTGGCCTTTCCGAGGATGGGTCATGGATGCCATTGGTGAAATTCATCCAAAATCTACGCAAGGACATTCATACATACTTGTATCCACGAATTATTTCACCAAATGGATTGAGGCAATCCCTATGAAATCAGTAATGCAAGAAGGGGTTATCCGATTTATAAAAGAACATATCATTTATAGGTTTGGATTGCCTCAATCAATTACTGTCAATCAAGGAACAACATTTAATGGAGCTGAGATTCGGGCTTTCGCTGATGAATTCGGATTAAAAATTGTTAACTCAACTCCGTATTACGCTCAGGCCAATGGGCAAGCCAAATCATCAAATCGAATTATCAAAGACAATATCCGAAGGATGATTGATAGGAATCCACGGGAATGGGCTGATTTGCTCCAATATACTGTCTGGCTCATCGTATTAGTTTTAAGAAAAGTACGGGAACTAGTCCATATTGGTTAACGTACAGGCATGACATAGTTTTACCTTGTGAAACCGTAGCCAATTCAATGTGAATAACTTATCAGAATGTGTTCGACCTTGTAGATTATTCGGACACGATGTTGGTTGAGTTTGATTCATTAGATTGGCAACGATTGGAGGCATTAGACTCGATCAGGGTTCAGAAAGAGCAAGTAGCTCGAACATACAATAAACGAGTCCAAGCCTGGGAGTATGCTAAAGGTGATCTCGTGTGGAAGACTATTTTACCAATTGGGAAAAAAGATTATTTATTTGGAAAGTGGTCTCCTAATTGGGAAGGACCTTTTCGAATTAAAGAAGTATATTCGGGAAACGTGCATTTGTTAGAACCTCTCGAGGGCGTTGCCCATATGCGAAGTATCAACGGTCAATATCTTAAAAGGTATGTCTCTTCCATTTGGGAAGCAAATAAAGAGAAATTGAAATTCAAGTTTCCCGAGTTGTGGGCCTTGTATGAACAATCTGGGTTGTAAAATGCCCTATTCATTTCAGAAATAAAATTGATTACAAGTACAAAGGACTACACTAAGATTGTTTTTGATCTTGTAATGACTTCAACAATATCTAAAGAGGGACGTGCACATAGATTTTAGCCTTGAACACCTGCTCGGTGATGGTGGCTCGTTGGCGAAACACTTTGAGTTCTTTGCGTTGTCCAAGTTTATCATCTACTCGTTGAAGTTTCTGCTTTAACGATTCCACCTCCTTCTGGGCTTTCTCCAATCTCCTAAGCCACTTGTGTTTGTCCTCCTCGGCCTTGAAGAAGCTTTACTTCTTTTGTTTAAGAAGCTTTACTTCTTTGACAGACATTGTGAGGCTCAAATTCTCGGATGGTAGATCTGTAAGCACCTGTTGAGAATTGTTCCCAAATTTGTGGAAGAAAGCATCTAGAACAGACTCGATAGCAAAAGTCAAAATATTGTCTTGGGGCGACAGACTAGTAGAACGGAGGCTCTTCAAGACTTCGACCATCCTTAGAGATAGGAATACTTTGAGGAAGTCTGGAAGAGAAAGATCCGGATTCAGCAGATGTTCTATAAAATAGGACATGGACTCTTCAGATAATGGAGCATTTTCGATAGCCAGTGTGGGGGATGGTACAAGTTTGAAAGTAGCGCGTGTCTATGCGCTTTCAAAAGCGAGGACTGATTCTTCAGCTATGGCAATGTCGAGGCTAGGAGGTGATTCAACACGCTCAAGGATGGGAGTTGCCACCGAAATTGGGCTTGAATCAAATATCCCCTAATTTTTCCATATGTAACGAAATTAGAAATCATCGTAGATGTGTTAGGGAAAAATGAAGTAAAGACAACATACCTTCAGCGGCAACGATTTCAGCAATCTTAGAAACCTCTTCAAATAAGCTAGACGGATCCAAACCTTCATCCACAGTCTCCTCAGCCGGGGCAGGTGAATGATGTTTAGAAATAGCGACAACACTCGTAGGAACTGCATCACGTTCTTCTCCGGTATCTTCTCGAGTGTGTTCCTCAGCGGTAACTTTTTCGGGAGACAAGCTAGTCATCTCCTCGGGCTCTATCTGAACAATTTCACCAGCTCTGCTGAGGGGGTTCTCGGGAATTGTCTCCGGGGTTTCCTGGTGCACACAAAAATATTGATGGTCAACAGAAGAGGTAATTCTCACTTGTAAATTCTTTCGAATAATAATTACCTGGGCCCAAACGAGCAACTCTAGCTCGGATAATTCGAAGTCAGCTTGCAAACAGTCACCCGGGCCTCAGGGAGGCCTGAACCCTCGATCTTCCAATTTTGATTGTTCTGCATGGTTGGATAAAGGGGTAAGAACACTATTAAAAATGAGAGAGATTGTGATGTCGAAGAACTTACTGCTTGCTGAAGGTAAGGATCATGTTCCTTTGTCTTTCCCAATTCAATAGGTACGGTTTCTTCCCTTACTCCACGGTGGAGGCCTTTAGCCGAGGAGGAGTTGCAGTAGCCCTTGGTCTACTAGAGGTTGTCGAGGAAAGGCCTGCCTTGACTACCTCAGCCTGAGCTGCCAAAAAATTTTAGGCTAAGGCGCTCTGGCCACTGTGGGGAATTCTAATTGATCTCTCGGATGCTTTTTCTAGGAGCCATTGACATCATAAGGTCAGTAATTATGGATGGAGATGTATTCGATAATCTACAAACTTGTGAAGGATGACGTTTTTTCAAGGCAAAAGTCGTCGATTTCTTGGCCAAAGGAGCCTCTCCCCGATTTTAAGGCCAGACACCTTAGTAGTTTTTGGTTTTGGCACGTTTGAGGATCTAAAGGAGATGACGTCTCCAAGTGCCACCTCCTCAGCAATAGATGAAGCCCTTTTAGATGCATGAGTCGACTTTGGGGCCGTGGATTTCTTCTCATAGATTTTTGACCTTTAGAAGGAGGTTCGGAGCGATCACCCTTGGGCGCATTGTTTCTTTCAAAACTATCAAGGTGGATTCGTGGCTTTCCTCTCCTGCCCCTTGGTTTTTTGGGAGATGAAACCCAAGGACGGACAACTTCCTTGAAAATAGTACCCTCAGAGGGTACACCATAAGGTTTTTTAGGAGATTTTTCTTCCTGACATTTCATCTTCTTCTCTTTCTCGACCTTATTCTCCTTCTCGGCCTTCAGCTAAGCCTTCTCGCACGCTTGACTCAACGCTGGTATAGCAGGAAAGAAAAAAAATTCATATCGAAATAGAACGACATAACAAGAAGAGTATAGGGCAATACCTCTATTACTCCGGGCTCTACTGAGAGGAAGAGACAAACCTTCAGTAAAGTTGGAATGCCAGAAGCTATCCCACAGAGCATGAAATCCTCGGGTAGCAGCTACACAATGGGAAATTGGCCAAGTCCAGTTCTTCTTTGATAAATCGTTTAATTCGACCAATAACTATATCATGATAAATAGCCTTATCATCACGACGGTCCCATGGTTGGTTTACAGTCTTGATAAAAGGAAGAGGAATCGATTGTACATGACCGGATTGCCTACTACAGAGGTTAGGAATGTATGGCTCAGCAATGTCGTGGAAGTAGCTCGGAGAAGAAACCAGGAGTGGAAGCTCCCCAAGGCGTAGGATAGAATTCCACAGCGAAGTTGCTCATTCAGGTAGGTCAGAGTCGAACAATTGGAAATCTGGGTTTTTGGCAAGAAAGATTGGGAATAGGAACCATTCTTCAGGTGTTACCCTTTGTCGAGTCCCCTCTTTGTTACCCAGGTGGTCGATGTATTCATCTACAAAGATTGTGTTGGATGGATTCTGACCCTTCTACTCGTTGATTATCTGAGTGGCATTAGGGAAGTAAGCTTCTCCCCATAATTTGAGAAGCCAATAAGGCAAGCTAGTTGATGTAAGCTTTTCCTGAGAAGCGGTCGAGAGGCCATTATAGACGATGGCCAGTAAAATTGGGGCCACAGACTTAGTTGTGTTTGTGATCGATTGTCACGATTTTTAGTTACACAGGTATGAAAATGGTCGTATCCTACCCAGATGAGCGATTTTTGAGGCATTTAAGCCCATATGCAATGCAAGTTGTGTAGCTATTTGTAAGAAACATGCTGGCAAAATCATAGAAGTCCAGGTGTGGAGGCACAAATTTAGATCAGCTTTGGCCATCCAAGAAGCTCTTTGTCCCAAAGCTGCAAAGTATCAAGAAAATCTCTATTCAATTTGATGCTAGCTTTAGCTCCTTTTTTGAGGGGTTCTTTCCAGCATATTCCCTAGGAGATTGAATATATTGTTAGGGATATTGTGTCAATTTCTTCTGCTGCCTGTAATGTTTTTTTCAGCTTCTTGTTAGGACAGCTAATATAGCGCACGGCTGATTGGATAGCAAAATTCTCATGATTTTATTGCTTCTTAAGGCTTATACCCTCCGTTGCATTTGCAAGTATTGTGTAACAAATATTTGATTAATGAATGAGATGATTCTATTCTTGACCAGAAAAAATTGGAGTTAATTATATACAGTGTCATAATTAAATCCAAGATTTGTCAAAATAGAAATACATATTTTGTAATGTTAAAAATAGAAGCTTGAAACATTCAATCTTCAGGAATGCCACTTTTTCAATCGCAATTTGTCAAATGTCATGCCATTTTTGTTGGTATGTAACTGAAATTCTCGCAAGAACTGCCCTTTCTTTCTCTTTGTCTTCTCTTTCTTCGTGTTCTCTCCATCTTCCCTCTCTTCCTGTTCTCTCTCTCCTGTCTTCAATCTCCACTGCATCTCTCTATCTTACTCAAACCCTAGCCGCCGCCATAATACTTACAAACCAGAACCTTCTTCATCTTGTCTGTTCTATCCCCTCTCCCTCTCTCTCTTTCTCTCTCTCTCTCTCCTCTTCTTCTCCGAACATCTCCTCCTTTGTATCTCTTACTTTCTCGCCGCCTCCTTTGACAACCACCATCTCCTCCTTCGTTTGTTGTCTTTCTTTCTCCTAACTCTCTCATCCCCGTCGACGTCGAGATCTGAAATCGTCAAAGACTAAGATGAGAAGAGATCTCGACCGTCAAAGACTGCACACTCTCTCTCGTTCATCGACGGCGAGGAACGAACCGCGACGGAAAGTGTTGATTCAACATTGCTTGAACTGGTATTGGCGTCGTTATTAGCGGAGTTTACGGTTGGTGATAGTGACGGTGGGACAGCGACGACGGCGCTGTGGTCGTTTGAAGGGCGGCAGCGGCGTGGCTTAAACCATAGCATGAAAGATGCAAAAGTGCTAGGGTTTTCAACTTTTTTTTAATTTACGTAAATGTCATTGGTTAAAAAAATCAGAAAATTCTTTGTATTCATTTTTAATTTTAAAAAAAAATACTTGATTGTGTTTGTTGAATTTTATTAATTTTCTGTAAGGCAAAGACCTTCAGAGATATTTGTGCACCGAATTAATTTTCATTAAAATAATAAAAACTTGCTAATAGACATGAATAAATTAGTTAATTAAAAATCTTCAATTAAACTAAATTTTTTATAAAAAAAAATTAATATGCACAAATAATTCAGTTTAATTCAAAAGACCTTTCGAAGACCTATAGAGACCTTTCCTAGAGACCATTGGAGATCTCTAGTGGAAATCTCTGGAGACTTTTAGTGTAGACCTCTAAAAACCTTTAGTGGAACCAGTAGAGATCCCTGAACACCTCTAGTGGAGACTCCTGGAAATTTCCAGTAGAGACTCCTGGAGATTTTCAGTAGAGACCCCTAGAGACCAATGGAGACTCCTGAAGACTTTCAGTTGAGGCCCCTAGAGACTAATGGAGACTCTTGGAGACCAGTGGAGACCCTTGGAGACCATTGAAAACTTCCAGTAAAGACCCTTGGAAACCTTTAGTGGAGACCCTGGACACTAGTGGAGACTCCTGGAAACCAGTGGAGACCTCTGGAGACTTTTTCTGCTTCATTTGATTTTCTCGCGAAAAATCAATTTCTCGCAAAAATATCGCGATTATGAAAATCTGGCATTTTTTAAGTTTGGGTATCCACTCGTTTCCATAATTACAAATCTGTTTGACAGCTTCTATTTTTGAATTTTGTATTTTTAATTAAAATAAATGTGTAATTTTCCCAAAAAAATGGCAGTTTGTCTTATCTCGGACTTTTAATTAGGCTCTATGGGCTTAAACACATCTGACCATACCATCAATGAAGAAAAAAGGAAATTAATTTTTAGGTCCTTGAGGTTTTCTTAATTAATAAGTTGGCCCTCGTATTTTTTTTGTGAAAGCAAGTTCGTCCTTCACGCAGGATTTTGACTAATGGAGTTAACAAAAGTGGATGTTTACGAAATTACCCTCTAGTAAATTCCTAAACCACAGCTATTGCTCTCATTTTTTCTCTCTCTTTCTTTTCTCTCTTCCTCCCACTTTTTCAAACCATCACTCACAGATTCAAATTAAATCACAAATCTAAATCACAACTTTAAAAACCCTCATTCCTCTCATCATCTGCAAATCTAATTCACAACTCTAAAAGCCCTCCTCTCTTTCTTTCTTTCTCTATCTCTCTCTCTCTCTATGATTCTTTATTCTTCACTTTCCACAAATTGTGGCATTAAGTTCCACAAATCCCAGCCTATATTCGTCTCCAGAAGTACAGCATCATCCTCCAGCCCCTTCTGCTCTGTCTCCACAAATCGTGGTATTAAGTTCCACAATTCGGAATGGGGATTCTTATAGAAAAGTTGAGGCTGATGGGACGGCGACAGTATTGGCAATGATGACTCTCTTTTGGTTGGGTTTCGAAGATACAGCGTGGAGAAGGGTTTGAAGAGGACGAAGTATAGAGTTAATAATCATACTAGAATGGGGTTGAATGGTGTGGTATGAGTAGCTTTAAAAATTTCTTCCAAAATAAATTACAAGTAAGTAAGAACACCAAGAATTTATAGTGGTTCGGCCAACTCAATGCCTACGTCTACTCCCTAAGTATCAACTAACAATCTTTACAAAGATTTCAACTTCACTTTCTAGCCAAGTGATAACTCTTACAATTTTCTTGATTTCGATTCAAAACAAACACTCTTATAAAGAGGATTACCCTTGATCCCACTCACAATCACTCTTATAAAAATGATTAACAAACACTCAACACAAAAATTAAATCAGTGATACAAGCTGTGATAATAGAAAGTTTAAGAATAAAGAAGTTGTATCAATGAAATAGGCAAAATCAAAACTTTGATGCTTGGATGTTGTAGGCATAAATGCTCAAGAGTTCTGTGTACCTTCTCTAACGTACCAAAAGGTATTTATATCCTTCTAAGCCCAAATAGTCGTTAAGAGATCGAATGTAGCCATTGTGAGAGAGAGAAATATTCTGATTCTGATGACATCAGCTTGTACAATGCATACAACTCTTTATGCAACGTGCGTAGTACCATATGCCATAGATATACTACGTGACTTGTCTCTCCTCTGTGTGCCTTGTATGAACATCGATAGCTACTCCCTCAAATGCCACAATGTGTAACATGACTTACATCTCTGCAATGCGCTTTGTGTGCCTTCACCTGGGAATTTTTCCAATTATAAAGTGACTTGCACAAATGCAATGGGCTTTGATCATAATGTAACATGCATTGATCATACCAACCCAGCCATCTACGCGCATTGTTCTTCGTCAAAAAATCACACCTTTGATTCTTCATGTGTCATTGCACCATGTGTTAGAGAATATTCAAATTTGAATCCTGAGGCGTCACTATGTCAGATGCTGACATCATAACCGTCTACGTGACCTGCACTCTTTGCAACGTGCGTAGACCAATTTTTTAAAGGTCATACCTTTAATTCACTACGTGACTTAAGGATGGATATAATGCCCATCAAGTATTGTACAAATCTCATCTACGTGACTTGTATACTTATGCAACTGATCCAGTAGGTTTGCTCTTCATGTAATGTGACTTGTTTCTAGTACAACTCGCCTTGTATAATTTGAAGACCTTCTGTTTCCTAAATGAATTAAGTCTGTGTGACTTATATCCATATGCAACGTGACTTGTGTTGTATCTGAAAACCCATAATTCCTTGAACATGATCAATGTGACTTGTGTCTTGTATAACGTGTTTTGATCATGATGTTATGGGCGTAGATAGTTGTACAACGTGTCTTGCATAAATTTTTCACATATTTCGGTCAAATCATCAAAACTTAGAGTAAATTATCATGTTAACCAAACTTGGTTCAACACGAAGAAGATCGGTTGAGGAAGAGGTGTGAAGAGGAAAATTTTTTGATGGGAATAAAAAAACTAGTGGTTCTGTCTTCTTCCATGGCGGTGCTTAAGGAAATCAAATTTGGGCTTGTTTTTTCGTCTTTAGCAGTCTATTGCTTTATGGCAGCGCTGGTGGTGGTGGACTTGGCTTCGTTTTGGTTTGTTTCAGTGTTGCTGTGAGGATTTTATTCATGGTGCCGGAGTTGCGTCTCTGCCTGCAAATTTGGGGATTTTTTTTCATAGTGGTTTGAGGAGTTCAATAGTTGGATTTAGGCTTTGATCGAATTAGAGTCGAACCTGGGTGGCAATTTGGGCACTGTGACACTGCTTAGTGGTGTCTGTGATGTTTTAGAGAAAACTCTTGGATCATAGGTGATCAACAATAAGTTTCTTATGTGTTTTAATGATGAGCAAAAGGTTTTTATGAAGAGCAAAATGTTTGGCTTGAAGTGGAACATGTTGGAAGGCTTAGAATTGTGAAATAAGGCTCTGCAAAGCATCAATGTACGCTACGACAAAGCTGAAGTACGTTATCTGGAAAACGTCGTGATCAACGTACGTTTTGTAAAGTCACAACGTACGTTATGGACAACAACGTACGTAGTGAATCTACAACGTACGTAGACGTGGCTCAGGCAGAAAACAGAAGCTATTGGATTGTTCCAGACCAAGAATAACGTACGTCATACATGCACAACGTACGTAGCAAAGAGCACAACGTACGCAGTGAAGGATCACAACGTATGCAGAGGAAAGACAACGTACGTCATCTGGAAATGAAGCATGATCAACGTACGTCTTCAAATGCCAACGTACATTAGTTGAGTCGCAGAACGCTGCAACTGCATTAAATGCACTCCAACGGCTAATTTGTCACCACCAACGGTCATATGGCATGAAAATGCTATAAATACATCAAGACAAGGGCAGAAACGTGTTGAACAACATCAGAACTCATTGTGGCAAATTTCATATAAATTCCAACCTAGAAAAATGACCAATCAAGCTAGAGATCAAAGTTCAATCATCAATCTCAAATATCCAACTCTAGCATAGTGTTTCAATCTATTGTAAACAATTGTATACACTTTGAGAGTGTGAGTTAGGTTTGTTGTAAGGCTATAAAAAACAACATTGTGAGGCCTTGGATGTGTTGAGTTGGAATCAACCTCGTGTATTGGCCTTGTTGGATTGAGCCGCAATCAATCATCGATAGTGAAAAGCCTAAGTGAGACTTAGGTAGTGGATGTAGGCAAGGTTGGCCGAACCACTATAAATTATTGTGTCGATTTCTCTCTCTCTTCTTAAATCGCTTCCATCCATACAAAAACTCATACCGAAATTCTCCAACACACGTACCCCTTAGTATAGACGTCCCATATTAGATACAAAATCGTACTAATATAGTACTAAAAGCATTGACATGCATATCATAAACAGAAACAGAAAGAGGATATATATATATATATATATATATATATATATATATCGAGTTTTAAAAACATAGTAGTGGATATTAATTCACATAACCAAATTATTTAATTAACCAATCCTTAGATTAGTCCATTTTCAGAATATGTGTTAGATACAACAAAAAAAATATAGTTTCGAGACACAACCTATTTGTTTGAAGCTGTCATCCACTCACCTGGATGTCCAAGCTCTAACGGTCATGCACCACTGTCGGGCGGTTGATCTCGTTGACAAGAACACGAAGCTGAAACAAAGATATTAGAAACAAAAACATGTTAAAAACAAAGTAAGCAAGACACTGGTACTGTGGTTGTACCGAAATATGTGCACATGCATATACAAACTCAGACGTTCAAACAATTCCCAAAAATTTATTTCTATCCAAAGTCTAATATATAAACCACAAAATTACATCTCGGTGCAAAATTACACTTTGGATCTCGAGCTTCTAAAAATTCCCAATTAGACCCCAAAATATATAATTTCACAGATTGTTTTGAAAATTCCAAAATTATTATCGAGACTTCAAAATATTCATATGTGCCCAATTAAATCTCCATATATATACAAATTAATAATTTAACCCTGAAATGCAAAACATTAATTCTAATCCCTCATGGCAAATTACCATTTAGTCCAACTTCCGACCCTTTCGATTTCAATCGATTCCAGTCATACCATACACCTCCTAGCATCCTCTAGGACACAAATCAAACACCCATTAGCATCAAACAAGACAAAATTCACCAATTTCCATCAAAAACCCGTGACAAACTCTTCCTCTCAATGGAACACCTACAATTCTTCAAAATCTACTTGTTTTCTTGCATTTCTAAGACCCACAATCATTATTGTATCAAAAACCCTTTCAAAACCTCCAAAAAACACATCAAAGAATCTCCAAACCGACCACACAAGCCACAAATTTGGATTTATTCACACCCATTCAAGAATCACAAAAATTCATTCCAAACAACCTAGTTCAAGCATCCATAGCCTAGAACCCATCATAATCCATCACCTTGAACTCCCCATTGCATCAAATTCAATAAGAAATCACAACCCTAGCTCCAAAACCATCACCCAACATCCCTCACAACAATCAAATACATTCAACACAAAATATGATAAATAAACCAAGGAAAAATGAAAATCTTACCTCTAGATTGCAAGGAGGACGGATGGAGGGCAAGAGAGAGTAATTTGGGATGGATTTTGGGTGAGAAATGATGAAGAAATATGTGTGAGACCGAAGCAAGGACGAATGACTCTTTTATAAACAAAACCAAGCAAAATGGCGACGTTTTGGGCATGTTCCATGTGTTTTTTTCAAGACACGGTTGTGTCTCTGCCCATGTAGCTGCCCAGACTAAGAACACGGACAACTCACACTCACACAGGCAAACGCACTCTGGACACGGTCACGGGCTCATTGCCGTGTCTCGGTCGAAAATACATGGTTTGGCTTGTTTCGGACACGGACGGAATTGCAACACTGTGTCCTTGTCCGTGCAAGCCAAGGTCACCATTTTTCCTCCCCTGAAACACATCATTCGATCGCACAATCATCCAACATGATCAAAGAGGCAAGAATCAATCTAAATCCATCAATTGCCAAAGCCCAAAACATAAATTTCATGAGTTGCACTCCAAATCAAAAACCAAAATCGACTTACCACCTTCGAATACCGTCGAAAGGAGCGAGATATTTTACCAATACCCCTATTTTATATTTCTCTTTCCTCTCTCTTTCTTTATTCGCACGACTGCTCTCTCTATCTTCCTTCTATGAGGTTGTCCTCCTCCTCGTCCCTAGCTTCTTCGATTCTCATCTTCGGCTCGACAAAACCAAATCAAATCGATGTCTTCGTCTGCCAGTCTTCCTCTCTCTCTCTCTCTCTCTCTCTCCTTGTCTATCTTTGCCTTCATCAATCTTCGTTTGGCGTGACAGAGAGAGAAAGCATCTGAGGCCGCGATGGATTGATGTGGCGGTGAATTCATCGAATGTGAGGACAACATTGTGTTAGTGATATGCACTAGCCCAATCGTATGAACATTATCATTGAGGTGGCATTTCATTTTATTATCTTGTTATTTTCTATAATTCTGTAACTTGATAAAAATATCCATGAATAGTTAGTTCTGCCTTATGTCATCAAGTGTCTGGCTTGATAGTAAAACCTTAAGGTGAAAAAATATTATTCTAAATTGTCCTTATTCATTCATTATCATGGGAATGATAATGAAGTAAGACTAGTATGTGTTTTAAGGGATAATCATGTTTTACTGATCATGGACATGAGATGTCACTCAAAAACATAAATACATGTTGAGAACATGATATTGGACTGACCCACTATGGGAAATACAATATGGATTAGGTCATCAGTACTTCTTATTGCAGTAGTGATATTTGAGTCATTCGACCTAAATTCACCATAGATTCCTACATGAGGAACTCCATGTTTTGATATAGTTTAATATCATCCTTAACATGATAATAATACATACTATTATTGGGCATGTTGCAAATCATGTAGGGGAATGTGAGTGACAGTAAAGGAATTTGCCCTGCTCTTATTTGAGTGAGATATCTTTTGGCCACTTGACAAGTAGGACTGATGAAATGCATGGTCGTGCTCGAATGAGATTGATAGGGGTTATCAATATCATTCGTTTGGTCAGTCTACTTGGGTATCAAGAAACGTTTGATTAAGCTTTATAAAGATGACATGATCCATGCTTTATGCTTAATCGAGATATCGCGTGACAAAAAGACTAAATATTGTACTGTGGATTAGGTATTGTCGAGTCATCGAAAAGTT
>CAODLS012046655.1:0-21047 GCA_948243855.1 Flueggea neowawraea
ATCAATCCATGCACACTTCCAGAATGCATTGCTCAGTGCAAAAAGGCTCTCCAGGGGAAGTTTCTTAGCGCAACCTGCACTACCGGGTCGCAGGGAAAGTTCTGCATCTGTCTTGGATGAAAGCATTCAAAAATGGAGGAACCTGGTTCTGTTTATAATAATAAAGTTTGTTACTTTCTGCTAACGAATCAAAATCCTCAAAAAGTTGAGGCCTTGCGAGGTAGTGTAATTTTCTCTTGTTTCTGCTAGCAAATAATGGCTTGTACTGCGTGTTGTCTTTTGCTTTATATATGATCTATCATGAAGCAGAAGCTTCATGGTGAGAAGAATGTTCATGAAATATATTATACATGGTTTCAGGTTATGAAGCTTGCCATCTCAGGAAATTTTCTTCCCCTCACTGTGCTTTTTAAACCTGCAAATGGAAACACTAGCCTGGCATTAGCTACTTATAATAAGCAACATTTTCTTTTACATTCACCTTTATATCGAAAATTAATCTTTTGACTCCTTAATGTTAAAGACGACTCTAATACCAATAAATAATAAATTTTATTATAAGATTACATATTTTTATACTTCATAACATGTGATAAAACAGCTGGACTAAAACTATATGGACCAACAAAGTTGGTTCCTTTTAATTCCAGGACATGGTGTCTTGTTGTCCTATTTAACTGGTAGTGTAAATGTTACCGTCCAAAAATGAGGTGTTCTCATTAAAATCTCATAATCGCAAGCATTAACTTTGCCTCGTCAAGTCGTCCTCAACATTAAGAAACTCTAGCGACGCGTCTTGGATTGAATTGGCAACAACAGAGAATATACTTCGCAAAGCTACCCTTTCAACAGATTCAAAATCTAAATTTCTTATGAAAAGGAAAGAAAGTAGAAGTACCAAAGATGTCATGTCTATTCTTGTTGATTGTTGCTAATGAACTAATAAATTGACAGTTTGTCAATTTTTAGAGCACGACAACTGTCAATTCCTAAGGTTGCCACATTCACTAGTTCTCTATCACTGTGGTTGATGTCATAGTTTTATCCTTAACTCTCTCTAGGTTGCATGTACACAATGATTTTAACATCATTGTTAGTTTGTTGCTTCTAGTTAGATCGTACCTTAAATATCCCATCCATAACCAGGGACGGAGGGAAGGGGTCACGGGACAAATGCCGATGAGATCCTTTTATATAATTTTTATATAAGATGAAGTCCTACTCATATAATTTTAATATAATAACTTTCTGGTCTTTGAACTTAAAAAAATAAACAATTAAACCCTTAATTTGATAATCGTTCATCCGTATGCCATGAAAATCACTGTCAATTTCCGTTGCTCCATTCAACGGTGCCCCTGAGTAAAATTAATCCTGCCTTCGTTACTGTCCATAACCTTATCCAATGTTTAGAGATGACTTATTTGTTTTGATAAATCAACATTAACCGTAAGAATACCTTAAAAGCAGCTTCATGAAAATTAATAACACATGAAGAGATGTGACATTTTAAAAAATGTCCAAAGCACCCACCAATTCTATGGAGCTAAGAAGTTTCACTTATAAGAGGTCCAGTTTGTGAGCTTTAATTGTTTTAACTGTTATCAGAACCATTCAAAAGTGGAGAACACATAAGCCACCCACCTCTGCCGTGGCAACTATAACAAAGTCGTGTTCTTTCTGCCAAATAACAATTCCTCAGTTTTTTCCAGATACTAACTTCGAAATTGTACTCCTCTCTCTCTGTCTATCTGGAGAACCAAGATATGGAAGACGAAAACAATGAGTATGCAAAGCTTATCAGGAGAATGAACCCTCCAAGGTATTTCCTTTTCTGTCTTAACTCCGTCTTTGGCAATATATGATTTGGCTGTTGCATGAAACCTGCATTTAGTCGTTGCAGAGTGGTCATTAACAATGATGCCTGTGAACATGCCACAGCCATACAGGTAGGAACTTTTAAATTGGCGTTCAAAAAATGAAAAAATAAGTTTTTGTAAAGCCTTTAAAAGGGTAATATTTGTTTAGGTGGATACCATTAACAGGCATGGAACTCTACTTGAAGTTGTTCAGGTCCTCACAGACCTAAACTTGGTGAAACCAAAGCTTACATGTCTTCTGATGGAGGCTAGTTCATGGATGGTAAGGTCAATAACTGCTCATCATAAATCAAAATTGCTTTGTTTCTTGGTCTAACTTTGAAACTCAAACTTCAGTGTTTCATGTGACTGACCATGCTGGAGAGAAAATAAAAGATGAAGGCACTATCGGTTGCATTCACAAGGTTGAACTTTTGTTCTAGTCTCATGCGCTGCATAAAAACAGAACTACTGGATGAAGGCAACAATTTTAACTAGTGGATATATTTTGCAGGCTCTTGAAACTGATGCATTCTTCTTCAATACTGAGAGGAAACCACATGGAGTTGTTCCTTCTAAAGAACATACCTCAATTGAACTTACTGGCAGCGACCGCACGGTTTGTTGTCTGAAGTGTCTGCAGTGTTGACAGACCTCATGTGCAATGTAGTGGATGCTGAAATCTGGACACACAATGGTATAGCAGCAGCAGTCATCCACATAACAGATCCGTCAACTGGATTTTCCATTGAAGACCCAAAGAGGCTCTATTCAATCAAGAAACTTCTCTGTAATGTTCTGAAAGGCAATGGAAATTTCAGAACACAAAGAATGCGCATTTCATCGGCCACGGAAGTACACGCCGGGAGAAGATTGCATCAGATGAGGTTTGTTGACAGAGATTTCGAAAGACTCGAGTCCCAAGACGATGTCAGTTCAAGACCTTATGTTACTGTCTGGGATTGTGCAGATAGAGATTACACTGTCGTTACCATGAGGTCCTTAGACAGTGTTTGACACAATCTGTGCTCTAACAGATATGCAATATGTTGTGTTCCATGGAACTTTCATTATAGGAACAACAGAAGCATAACAGGTTCATGCTTTACACGAAGAAAAAAGGGTTTCTGACATGTCAAGCTCAATGTAAGCTTTGTTCTGAAATCCGGAAATTTTGCAGGAATACTAGGTCAGACACGCTGATAGTCTGCCTATAAGCTCAGAAGCCGAGCGACAACGTGTTACAGACTGTCTTGAAGCAGCTATCAAGAGGCGAACATCTGAAGTAGTAATCCTAAACATAATTCCTTTTTCGAATTCTCTGACTCTTTTCACTTGATCATCATGTCAGTTTTGATTGTTTTGAAGGGACTGGTACTGGAGCTTTGCACAGAAGACAGCGTCATACTTCCGTGTGACATTACAAGGATACTTCGTGAGAACGGTTTGTGCATCAGGAGAGCAGAGATTTCCACAAAAGATGGCAAAACAAAAGATACTTTCGTTGTCATAAGATATCCATGCATTAAACTTATTCATAAGATAGTCAACAAGAGTAGTTATCCATGCATGAGGGAAGATGGAAACCTATTCTTCATTCACAAGAGTAGTTATCCATGCATGAGGGATGAAAAATAAGAATGACATTCATTAAACAACAAATCACATAAGATAGTCAACAAAAACTTAAAAAATTCATTTTTTTACCACCATCTGAAATACATCTAACGACTAAAGCCCATTGTTTCGAGTGGCCACATGTTTAATTGGTCCTATGTTGATCACCTCTTCAATCATCATCCCTCCTGCATGGCCTCGCTTCATCGCTTGACTCCCCCCTCAATGCTTCAATGCAAACAAATTGGTCTAAGTGCTCCTATCGAAAGAAGGTCTCAATTTGATTCTTTAGTTCTCAACACTTGTCTGTGGAGTGTCCACTCGCATCGTGATATTTGTAGTACGCATCCACATTCCTTCCCAAAGTCTTGTCAATCTTTAGAGAAAAAGTGATGAGCCCTGAACCTTTTATCGCACGAAGATATTTGACATCGACTCATTCATAAGATTATACTTTTCGAAGCTCGGACTGAAACATCTCCTTAAGTCCTTCGAGTTCCCCTTTTTTCATGTGTCGGCTCTTCCTGAGCCTCTCTCTCATTTCTTTTCCTTTCTTTGTCTTCATTGGTTCCCACAATTTTCATGACCTCGACCTGTAGTATGTACTTATTCGCACGAATGAAAATATCTGCCAAGGTCTTTGGTTGTTTTAGGGATAAGGACTCTTATAGATGCACTGATAGCATCCCTTAAACATTGCAGCCACCGCCACTTCAGGTTACGGATCATAAACTTAAAGAGTGGCATTCTTGAATCTGTTCACAAACTATTGAAGAGCTTCCTTTTTGCTCTATCTAACACTTGACAGATTCGTGACGTCCTTCTTTCGTTTACTGTTGATGATGAAGACGTTGATGAACTCCTTCCTAAGTCGCTCGAAGTAAGAGAATGATGCCTCCTTCAACCCATTGAACCAGGAGCATGCATGGTCCTTTAATGCTATTGGGAACACTCGACACTTGATGGCATCCTCCCAAATGTGAAGCATCATGATGACTTCGTAGTTTTAGACGTGCCCGTGCAGTCTCTTTTTCCCGAAAAAGCTGGCAGTTGTGGCATCTTGAACTTCGCAGGAAGTGATTTCCCCACGATCTCATTGGTAAATGAAGCTTTAACTCGCTTTTGTTCTTCCTCCACAGGAACCAACTTCTTTTGCTCGAGAAATTCCTCAATTAACTTCTTCATGCCTGCCATCCCCCGAACGTTATCGAGGATCGGGGCTCCACTTCAGCCTTCTTTGGAGAAACCCTAGTTTCACCTTTACAAGTGTTTTCTACCACCTCGGGATAGTTTTCTCTCCCGACCTCAGATCGAGCCTCGGGCACCAAGGCGTTTAGGTGTTCTTGTCAAGGTGGAGGATTTTGGTTTACTAAAACTTGAGGAAGTCGATGATGAATATCTTTGAGGAACATGCCTTTTCCTTGATTCTCCACTCGAGCATAAGTGCGCAAAATGGGTGGAAAGACCATTTGAGGAACAAACTGCCAAAACAAGGCCGCCATCTCTCCTAGAGCTCTTTGGTTCTTCTCGTTCTGCTTCCTCAACGTCTCGTAGTCTGCAATTATAACAATATGGACGACGGTTCCCGATGCTCCCACTCCAACTCTGGCACTAACTCCTCCTCATGTTGTTCGACTTGTTGGGAAGGTGTAAGCACCATGGTCAATGTTGTAGATGTTGTTGATGAATTTCTTCTCAAACGTTGATGAATATGGCTTTTCGTTCAGATTTTCCATAGACGACGACAATTGTTGTTGCCTCGATTCTAACAATAATAAATAAAATTACTTCAACAATCAAAAATTTGAATGACACATCGAAACATGCAAACACAAAACACAATGAGGTCAATTTGCTCCCTGAGAGAATCTCTGATGCTCTAGTCGTAGTGATTTTGACAGAGTAATAGTTTGTGCAATGAATAGTACGTACCTCAATAAGTTGTTCACCGTGTCTATTTATAGTGGAACGATTTAATGAGTACTTCGTAACATTTCTTATTAATATCGAGTTGTAACATTTCCATTACAATTTGATAGGTTGCATTTTAGGCATATTTAATGTTGTATTTTATATTTATTTTGCATCATAAACTGTTGTTATTCATGTCTTTTTATGTCTTTTTACTTCTTTGGTGTTTTAGATGAAACGTTTGTGAAATGCGTGGATTTGGAGCGATTTTGGGCAAATTTCAGCTTCGAGGGCACTTTAGCATGACCATGCTGTATCGATGCGTTGACTGGGTTGACTATGTATGCATTGGGCCGCGCATTTTCCCTATTGTGCCTCGATTTTTTAGCCTCATGGACGTGTATGAGGGTTGCTGACCTATTTTCACTGCTAGGGCAAAACAATTAACCTAGTTATTATCATTTTTAGCTATTTTGGAGTGTAATTAAAGTTTCCTAATTAGTAGACATATTTATACTCTTTTTTTTATTGGCTCTCTCTCTCGTTCTTGTTCTGAAGAAAACGACTTGGGCATCCATGAACTCCTCTTGATTTTAGCTTTCATCTTTCATTATGTGTAACTAAACAATCTTCTAGTTGAGGTATTTCTGAAATTCGATCCAATATAGTTGTGAGACTCTTGTTTTATTTGTTATAAAGCTTTTCGAATATTTATTCAATGTCTATACTTTAGTTCCTTTATTATTAATCGTGTTGATTGCATGATTTGTCCGGTTGTGTGATTGAATGAGTGGTATATTATTATTTAGGATTGATAGTGCGTCACATTAATCCTAATCTAAGTAACGAGCAACGTGGATGTATGTAGTTTGAGTATTATTCATTGTTGTGATGTTGAATAATCTGGTTAAATTAGGAGTGTCAATTCGTGTTATCGTGTCGTAATCGTGTCATACCAAATATATATCACAAATTATTATACAAGACATAAACATTAAAAAAATTAAATTCGTGTTAATCGTGTCGTGTCGTCTTACAAAGTCGTGTTGTCGTGTTAGAAATTGACAACCCTAATTTAAATGAATCACGGCGTTTCCGGTTTCATTGGCTCGGATAAATGTCTCTTTAATTCTTACTGTTGTCATATATTAAATCCTGTCAGGGCGTCTTGGAGGTTGTCTAGTAGTTAGAAACATAGTCTGCAGGGCGTCCCGAAGCTATCGATAAATTAAGAACATATTGGTTAATTAAGTGTGTCACCGTTAGCTATAACTCTGTCTATTAGAATGCTTAATAATTATCTTTCGTCTATGTGATCGACTAATTGAATTGAATGAATGGAATACCTTGACTAGACTTTCTCATTATTGGATTTTTTTCTCATTTTCATTGCTGCGAATTATTTCTTAAATTGCCAATTTCATTTTGGTTTATTTTGATTTTCGGCTTTGCTTACAATTTCATCAATTTTATTTCATTTTCTTGCTACGATATTTAAACATTTATGTATCGATCTCTGTGGTTCGACCCTGCTCACTACTTTACTTTGTTTTTTGTGTTTTCAAACATGTTAATTTTATTTTAATGATCTAACACGCTATCACAACTCAAGATTCTTAATGGTATTTTTTCATATCATATCAGGTTCAAATTAATCAATTGGACATAAAAATACATGATGTAGTATATAAATCGTTAGTCACGTTATATGATAATCAAAATATAGCAAAACATAAAGATGTAAACAAATAAACCCGCACACCACGGGAAAAAATAAGTCACCAAATGGATCAAGAGGTCAGAAAAAAGCATTCAAATAGCGAGGCGGAGGGGCTCAGTAAAAGAGAGAAATGGTGAATATGTTGGAGTGACACCACATCCACATCACTCCTAAGTGTCGCTGTCCGAATCCGGCCCTATTTTTCACCTTTGCCCGCGACTCTCTCTACCCAAAAAAACCACCTCAATCTCGCTCTCCATTCTGAGCTCCAAAATTTTTGAACCTCCGCCTTTTCTCCATAATCCCCCCCAACCCAACATCAAAATCCCTAATTCCTTATTCCCTCCACTCTCACACCTACTTCCCCTCTCACTCTTACCACCAATTCATTCTCTTTCCCAACTCTGATCTTTCGCTCCCCAAACCAAACCCTAACTTCTACCTCCATGGCCTCTGCCAAAACCCTAGACGAGAAGAAACCCGACGAGGAAGCTACCGTCGAAGCCAAAGAGGAAGAGAAGGAGACGAAGGAGGAGGAGAACAAGGAGCTTTCGGTTGAGAAGAAAGAAGAGGAGGAGGGTGGTGAGGAGGAGAAAGATGAGGTGGAAGAGAGCAAGAAAGGAAAGAGAGGTGGAAGAAGGAGTGCGGGGAAGAAGGAGAAGAGTGGGACTGAGAAAGACAGTGGCGAGTTGACTGAGAAGACACCGAGTAGTAAAGAGCCTGTCACGCCGAGTAGCGAGAGGCCTACCAGGGAGAGGAAGATAGTTGAGAGGTACTCTGCTCCAGAGCCAGGGAGGTCTGCCACTAAACCTATTTCTATAGATAAGGTGAAGTCGGAAATTTTTTTGTCTTTTTTCAAAATTATTGAATTTTGTTGTTATGAATAAAGTTTGAGAATTTTATATTTTGATGAACTTTGCAGGGCCGTGGGACTCAGCTTAAGGATATTCCCAATGGTTCGTCTCAGTTTCTTTCATTTTTACTTATATATTGTCGTTATGTGAAATGCTAGAACTGCCATCTTATTGTCAAATCCTGTTGAAGGACGATATATCATTGCTTTGGCAGCAAATTTCCCGATGTGGATTGCAAAAATGTTTTTTAACGATTAAGCTAATTTTTGTGGTGAAAATTGGCTCAAATTTTATACCCCTGTTTGATGCATGTGAAACTAGGGAAAATGTAACTATGTTAGCAATAGTTTGTTTTAGGAGCTAACTTTTTCATACTGTTGGTATAGGACTTCATATTGAGAAAAATAGACATCACTGATGATTCTATTTATGCGAGCATCAAATTATCTTGTTCAGCTGGAATAGAGCTATAAAATTTTGGTAAATTATTATTTCTGGGTTCAGATAAATGCAATATAGATGTTGTAGGGATTTAGATGTAATGTTGGGTCAAATTTGATCTTATTTAGGGTTGGTTTTGTCAGGAGTGTGTTATTTGAGTTATTGAAACTTTTTTTTTTCTGTGATTTCATTCTTTTCTTTATACCGTATGTACCACTGCAGTGGCCTTCAAGTTATCAAAGAGAAAACCTGATGACAATCTGCAAACCCTTCACAATATCCTCTTTGGGAAGAAATCAAAGGTGCTTGACTGTTCATTTTCTTAAAAAAATTTTTTAGTTTTTTTTGGTTCTTTGAGTGAATTTGTTTTTTTTTTTCCAACTTAAGATTGGAAAATTGGACTTCTTTTGATTATTCCCATTTCTGTAGGCACACAACATGAAGAAAAACATCGGCCAGTTTTCAGGCTATGTATGGGTTGAGAATGAGGTACTCTATCTCATTAACTGAAGATTGTCCTTTCAGTTATTGCTACTAGTTCTCTATTCTTGAAGAACTTTTGCTTGGGTTGATGATATGATGTAGTGCAAATGAAAAAATTATGCTACTGTACTTCTGCTTAAAACTTTTGCTTATGTCTGGAATCCATCTTGACATGTGAGTTCACATGTTTTCAACAGGAAAAACAGAAAGCTAAAGTAAGAGAAAAACTTGATAAGTGTGTTAAAGAGAAGTTGCTGGATTTCTGCTATGTGCTTAATATTCCAATAAATAAGGCTAATGTGCGAAAGGTTGGTGCTAAAATGTGTTTCATATAAAAATTTTGTTTTGTCTGATTTAAATGCATTTGAAGAAATTCTTATCTTTGGGAATTCCAGGAAGAGCTTACAGTAAAAATATTGGATTTTTTGGAATCTCCTCATGCTACAACTGATGTCTTACTTGCTGATAAGGAACAGGTTTGCATTCCTTAATTCTTTGTTTTGTTTTGCGTTTTTTGTATCAATTTTTTACCTTTAATTATGTTTGAATGGGTGAATTTCTATTAATTGTGATTGCAGAAAACTAAAAAGCGTAAATTGTCAACACCCAGGAACACAAATCGTGAAGATGCAACAGTTACACCAGCAAAGGTGTCTTCCTGACGAGTCTTACACTAGCTATTTTGTATTTCCATTAAGATTTTTTCTCACTGATACTAGTATATTTTGATCTGTGGTTAACATAAGTTTGTCTATATTTGTCACCTTGCTTCACATTCTCATCATATGGTTTGGTTGAGGTCTTGATGCACTGGGTTTTGTGAATCCATATTCTGTATCCTGGACTGATAACGGTATCAAGTTCATAAACACTTGTCATCTCATGCATCTAATGATATGGTTTTGTTCAATGGAAAAAGTTCATTTGTGAAATGTTAAATTGTGTCAGTTATGTGTATTTTCTTGTTCCAAATCACAAGTTCCCAGTAGACAATTATTTGATTAATGGTTGGCATAATTCTGGTTGTAGTTCTATGTACTTGCTAGTAGTGGATTATTTTAATGAGTTAACCTAAGCATTTTCTTGCTCTCGATAGTCGACACTCATTACTAAAAATAGGTTCAATATTTGTGGATTTAGTTGATCTGTTTGCAAATAATACAAGTGACTGGTAATTCTGTTCTGCAGTCAGTTATTTTGCATTCTTAAATGTTGAATTTATTATATTTTCCCGTGAAAACATTTTTCTATTGTTTATTTGGTATTATACTAAATTGGGCATACATTTTTCAACTCATTGTTTAAAAGAAGCAAAAGCAAACTCCTCAAAGTGGGGAGAAACGAAAGCATGCATCCAAAGCAGAGGAAGATGAAGATGAAGAAGATAAAGTTGAATCACCGGATGTTAAAGATGAGTCTGAAGAGGATGGTGAAAATGATGCAAAAGCAAAGGAGGAGAGTGAACATGAGGGCAGTGAATCAGAGGAAGAGGAAAAAGAAGAAGATGAAAAAAAGGATCAGGGGTTGTCTCAGAAGACTTCATCAAAGAAAACTGTTAAGGAGCGCTCCGGTGTTAAGAATAAGGATAAATTATCTTCTGGAAAGAGCACACCTGCAAAATCTGATAAAACTCCTTCAAAATCTACAACAAAGTCTTCTGGCTCATCATCAAAACAAGGTGCAGACGCTGGTGGGACTTCTGGTTCAGCACACAAGTCAAAGGGCTCATCAAAGAAGCAGAAGGTTGACAAGGAAAACCCAAAAGATCACGAAAATTCGACCAAGGATAAGGTTATGAACAAGAAACAGTCAGGGAAGTCATCAGCTAAGACTTCTGTTAAAGATCAAGGTACATTTTCCACAATATATATTAAGTAATTAATTCCCAACTGTTATTATATATGTACTTTTCTTTCTGGTTTGGGAGTTTTTAATTGCATAACTTTTTTTGATGCAAATTTCCAATGGAATTTTAATCCATTGGTTTATTTGTCTTAATTTGTTGGGATATAATAAGTGATAAATTAGAGAAAATATATGCAATCCGCAGCTGTCGTCCAATCTTTAATGAAATAGGTGTTTCCGGAGATCTTTTGTTTGGATGTTGTCATTAGATTGATGCAATTATAGTGGGTATGGTGTAGAGTTCTTGTGTCATTTGTAGTAGCTGAAATAAGATCATGCTTTAATGTCATGATGTTTGTCATCTGTGCACAACTTCATTGACATTTTTCAGCATTTCTGTTGGTTGCTTTTGATTTTCTGGTGCTTTTAGTTTTTACTTTGGTTTTGCTTTCTTTCGTTTAGTTTTGTTTTCTTTCAAAAATGTTATGTACTGTGGAAGTTGGTCACTTGTTGCTATATCAGGCAAATCAAAATCTAAGAAGAAGACTAAGGCTGAACCCACCAGAGAAGAGTTGCATGCAGTTGTGGGAGAGATTCTAAAGAAAGTGGATTTCAATACAGTGAGTAGTTCTTTGAACTGGTTTGCATGTTGTGAATGGTTTGCCTTTTGCATTATTACTGAAAGCTTCTGTCCTTTAACGTGCAGGCAACTTTATCTGATATTCTGAAGAGCCTTGGTATGGTACTTTTTCCTTTTAATCTAAGATGTGGTGGTTCTTGTGCTTTAATTTACTGATCTTGCATGCTTTTGTTATATTAGGCGAGCACTTTGGCATAGATCTATTGCATAGAAAAGCAGAGGTCAAAGATATTATTACTGAGGTTATAAATGACATGTCCGATGAGTCTGAAGGGGAGGAAGCTGATGAGAACGCTGAAGCTGGTGATGATGGAGACAAGGACGAAGGAGAGAATGATGATTAGTTTAATTCAATGCCAGATGCTTATTGCTCTTCGTGAAATGAAGGAATGCTGTGTGCTACTTAGATGTCAACTTGCAGGTGAGGATTCCGTGGTAGTTCTTGATGATAAGCAACTGTTGATTTGGATGTCATTACTTTCCTGACTATCCAACCTGTTGTACCGTATACAGTTGTACTCTGCTTTGAACAAGTAGTGTTAAGCTGACCTCATTTTTAGTAGTTCTTTCCGTAGATGTTTCCAACCCTCTTATGTTTTTAGATGTATTTACTGACTTCTTTCTACAAATGAATAGTGAATAATTTATTTCTTTTTTTTTCTGGGATGCATGACAAGTTTACAACTCCACGGAGTGGATTTGCCTGAAAGGATGCTTTTATAACTTTGGTTTCATATGCTGCAAATGAAATGTTTGGTGCTGAAAGATGCTAATTTTTGCAGTTTCATATCTGTGTTTCTATCTTCTATGTGATGGAAGCAGATTTGTATTGATGTTGAATGTTATTAACGTTTCTATCTTCTATGTGATGTTAACAGACTGGCATCCTCATGATTGATTTGTTTTTAAGGTCAGCTGTGCAGTATGTTAATAATGGTTGTGGACACCACAAGTATACTTTTTATATTACCTCACGTCTTGAGTCATGTTTGGTTTTGCATAATTGTGGACATAGTTTGTTGCATCGCATCAATTGCACTGGGGTTGTGGAAATTGTGGGTTGCTTCTTAAGGTCATGCCTTCGTGTTTTGATCTCATTCATTGCCATTACTTGATAACTGGGAATTTTTTGTTTTATTTTTTTGGACTACTGTGGAAAAATGGTTCCTGTAGCATGTTTCAATATCATCGTAAATCAATTTGGCCATGGTGTTCTTGTGATGTCGAGGACATAGTTTTCCTCATTGCAGTTTGCAATCTGTTGATGTTTATCAGGATTTTAATGCCTGATTTCTGACAGATCTGTTTTCTTCGCTATTTCTTTTTTCCCTGTGCATGATAAAGAAGGGTATAGTCCCAGAAATGCCAACAAAAGGTGCATTAAAATTTCTACCTCATGTTGTGGCTTGCTGGTATTTTCAAGTAACCCAAATGCCTGCTCGCAGCCATATTAAGTGATGATTAAGTAATCTTGCTAAATCTGATTTTACTGTTGCAGAACATGCCAAATATCTTTTGCTTGCCAGCTTCAGCTTTGGATTATCATTAGGCAAGGTTGATCAAGCCTATTACAATCAATACAAGGATTATTTTTTGCCACCTATGGAATATGAACAATATCTGTCCCAAAATCCTGTGAACCCAACACAATGTTTTTGGTTTTAAAAAAAAACCAAATTTTAATGGGATGCAGGTACCAAGACACAATTTTGTTTAGACAAAAGACGAGGGAAAAAATTTTGGTTACAAAAAATGGGAAATAAGTAGATCAAGTAATCGAGTTTTGGAGTTGATCGATGAGCTGGAAGTGACAAGACGAGGGCCATACAGTGGTGGATTAGGAGGCATTTCATTTTCCGGTGATATGGATATTGCCCTTGCTCTTAGAACAATGACAAACACCCGTTATGACACAATATATTCATACAAGTATGTAAACAAGCGCCGCGAATGGGTTGCTCATCTTCAAGCTGGGGCAGGAATTGTAGCCGACAGTGATCCTGCCGACGGACACAGAGAGTGCGAGAACAAAGCAGCAGCTCTTGCTCGTGCTATCGATCTGGCAGAATCGGCATTTGTCAAAAAGTGAACTCAATCAATTCTCTTCCTGTTTCTAATTGTTCGTGAATGTAAGGTGTCGCTTGTGAAGATATAGTCGAGAGTGTTTGTCCTTTGAAGATGGAAATCAGATAGTGATTGTTGAAAACTTGATCTGAATTGTTTTTCTGATTGGGCTGAAACATAATCTGATAGTTTCGAATCAAAAAAAGTAATCGAGTTTTGGACGCCAACCCCACCAACCAAAACTATGAATCACTCTTCTTCCTCATGCCAGACTTGGTGACTGGTGACATGTTGGTTCCCTGGCCATGGCCAGTGGCCTACCTCAACCCATATGGCCTTCTCACTCAACCTGGAGGACTTCACAATGCCCACAACGATGACGATGTTTTCTCCATTATTAATTATTACAACCCTAATCAAGATTATCTTTTACAAATGTAAAATCACCTGTCACTTTCATATTGGACCTTTTTGTTAACCGAAACTATTATCCGTCGTTGCAAATTTTTGTCTACATCTTTCCTATGTAACTTCCACACCATGGTGCTCTGATTCAGAAAATCTCAGTTCCATTCTTGCTTTCCTGAGTAATAAAGGTATGGGTTTTATTCTACAGATTTATGATTTCATGATTTTGTCTCTGAAGAATCAATGTGTTAATCTTTTTTCTTTTTTGTTGTTGTCAGGCTGTAGACCTCAGAAAGTGTCATATAATGGCAGATAATAGTAAGAGCACCTTTCAACTTACTGTGAAGCAACAAAATCCATCATTGGTCCCTCCTGCAGAAGAAACAGAGAAGGGTCTGTATTTCTTATCAAATCTTGATCAGAACATTGCGGTAATTGTTCGTACAATCTATTGCTTTAAGTCTGACAATAAAGGAAACGAGGATGCTGTGGAAGTTATCAAGAATGCCTTGTCAAAAGTTCTTGTTCACTACTACCCGCTTACCGGGAGACTGACAATTAGTTCTGAAGCAAAGCTGATAATAGATTGCACTGGTGAAGGAGCTGCCTTTGTTGAGGCTGAAGCAAACTGTGAAATGGCTCAGTTAGGAGACATAACAAAGCCTGATCCTGTAACTCTCGGAAAGCTGGTTTATGAAATTCCTGGTGCTCAAAACACACTCCAGATACCTCCTCTGGTGGCTCAGGTTCGAGTCTTTCCTGATTTTATATGTTTATCAGGTTTCCAAAAATAGAAATTCCTGAAATGCGCAAGACTTTTAATAATGTTCTCATGGCTGATTCAGGCTGTTTTCTAGGTTATTTAAACTTTTGTAACTGCTAATCCATCCGAAATGAAGTAAGACTTTCACAGGGTTGGTGTTCTGTTGCAGGTTACAAAATTCAAATGCGGAGGATTTGCACTGGATCTGTGCATTAGTCACTGTATGTTTGATGGAATTGGTGCTATGGAATTTGTGATTCATGGGGAGAAACCGCTAGGGGCTTGCCCATGAAGGTGCCACCTTTTCTTGATAGAACCATTCTCAAAGCTCGAAATCCCCCAAAAATTGAGTTTCAACACCACGAATTTGCAGAGGTTGTAGATATATCAAACATCAGCAATCTCTATGAAGAGGAAATGCTCTACAGATCCTTCTGTTTCGATCCTGACAAGCTCGAACATCTCAAAGCTAAAGTTATGGAAGATGGAGTTCTATCCAAATGCACTACATTTGAAGCGCTGTCAGGATTCGTGTGGAAAGCAAGATGTGAGGCCTTAAAAATGTTGCCTGATCAACAGACAAAGCTGCTTTTCGCTGTCGATGGACGGCCATGATTCGTGCCACCAATTCCTGAAGGGTATGTGGGAAATGCAATTGTCTTAACAAATTCTCTATGTAAAGCAGGAGAGTTACTAGGCAACAACCTGTCATATTCAGTTAGACAAGTTCAGGAAGCCATTAAAATGGTTGATGACAGATACATGAGATCTGCAATAGACTATTTTGAAGTAACAAGAGCAAGGCCATCTTTAGCTGCAACACTTATAATCACAACCTGGTCTAAGCTACAGACTTCGGCTGGGGGGAGCCGGTTCTGTCAGGACCAGTGGCATTGCCCGAGAAGGAAGTAATTCTCTTCCTTTCTCATGGCAAAGAGAGGAAAAGCATAAATGTGCTTCTGGGTTTGCCAGCCTCTGCCATGAAGATATTTGAAGACTTAATGCAGATTTGAGGGACTAATTAAATAATCAATTTAAATGATCGATTTCTTCTGGTAGCTATAATGTATTGGGTTTTTTATGTTAATATTTTTACACTGGAGTTTATATAATATACTAATAATCCTATCCAAAATTGTCTTCTGTTGGATTCTTTGTTGGTAATCAGGAATTCAGGAGTTTAACAATGCTGCAAAACAAATGCCTGTGATTCTCAATATATCATATTGCATTCTTTTATCGTTGTATTAGTTCACCACATAATCTTTGACATATTTTATGTCGGTATAATTACATAGCATATCATTGTATATTATACTTTTAAGGAGATGTCTACTTTTTTCATCATGTAATTTACTAATCGATAACCTATTTCTATGATCACTCAAATTATCTCCAATAAAGTGTATTTATCACTTAAATTACCTCTAACAAAGTGATGACAGTACATGAAAGATTGAGGAGACTTTCTTTGATAAGTTATTTTATTTCCTCTCACTAAAATCGAACTCACAAGATTTTAGTATTAGAGTAGATTCAAGTACCAATGAGCTACAAGCGCATTGATAGTAAGATTGAAGAGACTTGATACATTAAAGATTTAATTGATCAATTTAATCATAAAACTATGACAAAGTCTTCAATTTAATCGTAACACTATGGCAAAGTCTTCATAATAAAGTGATAGGTTGTCTTATATGAGCACGAACCACGAGGTGAAGAAGCTGATTGCTCGTCCAATTTCTACTGCCACAGGTTATCCCATTACCGCACTTTGTTTCAATCCTTTACATGTTCCGACGGATTCTCTTAGTGGCACTACGAGCTGGAACGTGCCAACGCCCAGTCGCATTCACCAACCGACCGGTATTGTCATTTTTTATAAACGTTCTGTCGTACCAAGTCGTTACTACAAATGTCAAATGATAATGATAGCACAGGCATCAAACGGCATGTCGCTCGTAATCAAACATATACATTAATTTTTTTTTAAGAATAGTGTAGAATAATTAGTGCTCATCCTTAAATTGATGATAGACTTCATTGACTACTTAGTTCCTCCTTAGATATTAGATACTATTATTTTGTACAATAAAATGTAGCTATTAACAGAAAATTTTGATGGGTTTGGACCACTTTTCTTTAATTATATAAAATTTTAAGTTGAATTAGTAAACAATTTTCACGTGTAACACTATTAAGTTAAGCAGGAAAAATAATAAATTATATATATCCCTCGAATATATAAATATACATAATAAAACAATTAGTGGGAAAATGGATATGCTGACCAAATTGATAAATTAATCACTGAAATTACATCATCCTCAACAACCATATAGTCAAGGTGGAACCGACAAAGAAGTTTCGATACATCGCCCATAACCATGATCAGGCATCAGAACCATACAATAATGTTGTCTCCGGACACATTTAATTCTACTTCATATTGCACACTAAACAGATGTCATAAATCTGAAAATATTATATGTTTTATTCGTCGAAGTGCCAAAAGGAAACTTGCTACTCAAACTAACGTTTTTTGACAGATATAAAATGATCATATAGTTATTTTTTAACGGAAAAAAGAGGGGTGACCAATTCTAACTAATCTCTTATTGTTGTGATCTTACAAACTCTGCTCCTATCACGAAATATTTGAAGAGTCATAATTGAATTTGATGTGAGTCAAATTTCGTCATTGCATTCCCATCGCGACAGAGTTGGCAGGGATCCAACTAGACACATTTGGATCGGTCCTTACAATGAAACAAATTTGGATCTCAAGAACGGCCATTAGACTCGAATATGGAAATGACTTCAATAATGTATTTATTATGTCAATAAAAACCATTTTTTAAAACGTTTGTCCCTCTATCCTGAACAATCCTAAAACACCTCACATTAATGAGAAGCGTCTTCAAGTAACAAGTCTGTCCCTTTATAATTTAAGTAATTTTCCAAGAAAATGAGACGTTTTAGAGTTTTTGCAGAATCTTGGCCACCAACAGCAGTTTAATTATTCTTTTTACGACGATTTCATAAAATTAAAACTTTAGATGGTAAAATAGTGTATGTTTTCTTCTGCGGTATCACTAACAAATTTGTTTCCTCCTCTACCAAGACTGTTATCAGTTTACTAACCCATTGAATAGTGGCAGAACCAGGATTTTGACTAAACAGGGGCTGGATCTTGGTTCCACCACTTAATGCATATAAAAAAATTGTTCATTGATATGTATAACATCATAATATAAAAAAAATTAATTGATTTTTGTAGTATCAAGTTACTATGTCATCAAAATATTATAATCAATCAACTAAATACAATTCAATTATAATTAGACCTAAAAAATTTATAAAAAAAAACAGATTATGTGACAATTTATATTATAATATTTTTACTTTTAAATATTCAATTACATGCTTAATTTTCACAACTCTATATTAAACTCTTTATAAACAAATCGATAAAAGAATTATAACGAACGCTAAAAGAGATTAGCGTTGGAAAATAAAAATAAGAGGTAAATGAGAATTTCAAAAAAAAATAAAATTAAGAACTTAATTAACAAAAAAATTTAAAGACTAAACTATTATAATGTTATACTGAACCCCCTTGTTCCTTAGTAGCTTTGCCACTGTTGCGAAGATGGGTTAGACTTGCTCTAACAAAGGATGGACATACTCTCTTCTTGCATCTATTTTTAAAATAAACATAAATTTTATTCATAAAGAAGGAAAACACATATCGTAGTTAGACAAAACATTACAATAATAAAATGTCAAAAAAAGGTGCTAATTTGTATCCTAAAGTTGACATTTGACACCTCCGAAGCTGAAAGCTTCAAACAAGTTACTATGTGGGAGAGGCATATATACTGCGTGGGTCCACCTCCTAATTCCACAAGCAGGTTCAACCAATGAAATCATGATTAATGACCATACATATCCACTATAATTAGATAATTAGTAATTAATTAATGAAAGCTTGAATGACCATTATGAGTGGCAAGTAATAATGATGATGCCGCACACAAAACAAAGCTGTATCCATATCCAAAACCGAAACAAACTCCCCCGAGTTGCATTCACATTATGTGCACGAATTACTCTATACAAAAATATTACTTAAACTCCTATTTAAAACTAGTTTAAGTATTTGAATGCATATGCTATTAAATTTGACTATTTATTAACAAAAATGAAATTACAATGTGATCTTGTATACAAAGTTGAGTAATTAAAATTAATTCAATTTGAGCATTCGCGACGGACTGAAGAGCTCGTACTTGTTGATCCAGTAACTAGACCGACGAGAAGGACTACAAAGGATTAGTGCACCACAACTTGGTGGCGTAACACTTGTATCGTCGCCAGAATCCATCTCTGCCAACACTTTGTAGAACAAATCAATGTTGCAAGGAAGCAATATTGGACCGTCGCTGTTGAACCCGTATTCGGGATTCGGCATCTTCTAGCAACATCTTGAACAAAGGGTGGTGACGCAGCACGGAAGCAAAATAAACTCACAATTCTAAGCACAAGAATTGCAGAAACAGATTTCAAAGAAACCCATATGTTATTGAATCAAGTGATGCAGTAAAAGACCCTCCACTTCCATACTCAAGGCTGTTACCATGGCGATTCTTCGACTTAACGCATCAACCACCATATTTTTCTTGCCAGATTTATGAATTAATTTGTATGGAAATTTATCAACAAAAGATGAACATCTAGCATGCATTTTTGTTCTCAATTGCTTCTGACTTCCTAAATACTTTAAGGTTTGGTGATCTGTATATAAAATAAATTCTTTACCACTCAAGTAATGCTCCCAAGTCTTCAAAGCTCTCACAATGGCATAAAATTCTTTGTCATAAGTAGCCCACTTTTGTCTTGCGTCACTTAATTTCTCACTAAAGAAAGCTATAGGCTTCTTCTCTTGAGACAATACAGCTCCAATCCCGACTCCGCTAGCATCACATTCCACTTCAAATAATTTGTTAAAATCAGGAAGAGCTAAGACAGGTGCCGTGCATAACTTCTATTTTATAAGGGCAAAACTTTGGTCTTGTTCTTCTCCCCATTTGAACTTGCCCTTCTTCAAGCACTCAGTAATTGGAGCCACAATGCTACTGAAATTCCAATAAAACGCCTATAGAATGTTGCTAGGCCATGGAAGCTTCTCACATCCCCCACATTCTTAGGTGTAGGCCATTCCGTAATAGCCCTGACTTTCCCATCATCAACTTTCACGCCATCCTTTCCCACAATGAAACCAAGGAACAACAAATTTTCAGACATGAAAATACACTTCTTCAAGTTGACATACGGTTTATTTTCCCTCAATACGTCGAACACACTTTTCAAGTGATCCAAGTGTTCTTCTTTTGACTTACTATAAATAAGTATCTCATCAAAATACAGCACCACGAACTTACCGATGAAAGGTTTGAGCACTTGATTCATTTCCAGGCCTAACTCGAATTTGGTGATATCCACTTCTAAGATCAATCTTAGAAAAAATGATTGCCCCACTAAGTTGATCTAACATATCATCCAACCTCGGGATAGGGAATTTATACCCAATAGTAATTTTGTTGATCGCTCGATTATCCACACACATCCTCCAACTTCCATCTTTCTTAGGTGTTAGTAGAGCAGGGACTGCACATGGGCTCATACTCTCTCTAATGTGTCATTTTCTAATTAGCTCCTCTACCTTCTCCCTCAATATCTCATTCTCCTTTGGACTCATTCTGTAATGAGGTAGATTTGGCAAACTAGCCCCAGGAACCAAATCAATGTGGTGTTGGATATAGGCAATTCATTAGGTAATTCATCAGGCACTATATCCTAAAATTCCTTTATAATGGGTTGTACTTCTAAAGGAATTCCATTCTCCTTCTTATCACTACCTGCCTCCCCTTTTACTATCAATAAGTTTACCTCCCTTGTTTCTTTCATCTCATTATCAAAACTCCCCCTATGATTCTCCAATTCTAGCAATGGCTTCTTTTCCCCAGTAGGCTTTTCAACTTTATTACCACCTATGGGTACTAACTTGTATCTTACACCATTTTTTATAAGTCTGTAAATATTTTCCCTACCCAAATGATATGCATCAACATCGTATTGTCATGGTCTACCCAACAAAATTTGGCATGCATCCATATCTACTACATCACAATAATGTTCATCTGAATATTTGCCGATAGAGAATGGTACCTTTCATCTCTCTGTGACGCGAATATCGCCGACACTTGTGATCCATGCGATGCTGTAAGGGTCTGGATGCGGCTCTGTTGGCAACTTCAATCTTTTAACTGTTGATTTACTGATGATATTTTCTTGGCTTCCTCCATCAATGATTAAATCACAAAGATTTCCCTGCACCATGCATCTAGTGCGAAATAATTTATGTCTCTGCAAATCATCA
>CAODLS012047198.1:0-12356 GCA_948243855.1 Flueggea neowawraea
AATCTTGTTTGTCATGGCAAAGGCAAAGCCGAATTTATGAGTGTCACAAACAAAGAGAGAAAATTATTTGTGAGAATTAGAATAGTGATTCTAAGTGCTAGTACACATCATCCATCCAAAGGAGTTCGTTCGTGTGGATACCATTTGTCACATTCGAGCAAAGGCAACATGGATCATTGTTGAAAGGTTTTCGAGTTTATACTAAAAGCTACATCAACAATTCATTCGTTCATACAATCGAGCTTTGATTTTTCAAGGTAAAATTCTAACCCTAATCGTTTATGTTTATGTGCATGGATCATTGGTGAAATTATAGGATAAATTATTTTTCTTATTTCCTCTGCGTTATCCTTATATGAATGTCTTATTTTAGTTACGAATTCCAAGAAATAGAATTCAGAGATTCATGTTCTATAGGGGTTTGGTTTTGAGTTGAGTTAAAGGTCCTTTATTGGATGTTCTCGCATTGTATATATAATGCTCTCTAACGCACTCCTCAATGAGCTTTAACCTTGATTTGATCCCGTTGATCTCTCAATCTTTTTGATACACGTTCCTCTTGACTTTCCTTGATTTGTTTTCTTTCTGATTGAACAATCAGGTCAACTTGCCTTCTGGAGTTACTTCTTTCCTTGCACTCCTTCCTTCTTCATGACTTGCCTTTCACGTGCCTCTCACTTTTAGATTTGGTCTCCCTTTCCTTCTGCCCTGATTTGTAGAGATTAATGGGCCAACTTAGTTCCCCTGGCATTATGGCAGCTAGATACTCTTTCCTTTCTTTGGTTCATTCGTTCACCAAGAAACCCAGTGTCCCATTCCTCTATTTTCCCAGCTATCCTTTATTGAACAGAGCCTTTGGGCTTGTTTCTCGAACCCTCGGCCTGTGGTACAATTCAGCCCGACCCATTTGGGCCCACACCAGAATTATACTATAAACAATTGCCCCCGCACGTGTGATGGTTATATTAATCTCGCACGTGGACAGTTCCTATTTTAGCACCCATATGGCCCTGGTTGCCTTTGAGAGGAAAGATTACCTATTTTGGCTACAAGAATATCTGAAATTTCCAACGGAATCGAATTGGAAGACTGTAATTGATTGTCAACTATCTTCAAAAATTCAAACCAGAAGCATTAAATCCTCTTCTACCTAGGAGACCGCTGCATCGCACTCCGGGATTCTCGCTCCAACCTTATATCTCCGCACAACAACGGGAGAGTTCCATAAATAACGCTATATCTCCTTAAGCCAAACCCACTTCAAACACTCCTCGTAATAACCAGGAGATCGCACATCTCCAGGCTGAAAATGCTTCCTTGACGATCCCGTCGCAAGATGATCTGAATGATGATTGGATTTTGGCAACCGAGTTAGAGCTCTTTGATGCTAGTATAACGGCAGAAGGAGAAAGTCTGGTGGCCAGTGCTCCGAAGGCCAAAGATATGAAAGAGAGGATTGAGTCCGCTGAACTGGATGTGGTAGGATGGCAAAGGCAATGGAAGGAATTTACCTAGATTAATCTCCCAGACGTACAATTTCCTTAGGTCCTCCACTTTTGCTATATTTTGTTGGCGGTTGTGAAGCCAGACCATTTGGTGTTTGTTTTTCTTTTATATGCTATTTGGAACAAGTCCTTTGGACACTTTTGTTTATGTGACTTATTTTGGGGTTGCATTGGAATTTTATGCAATATTGCTTTTACTTTAATCGAGTAATAACGAAAAAATAGCTAGGCTCTTTATTAAATGGAGTTTGGTGGCCAATGGCCGACCTTACAATTGTTATTCAGGTGGTCGAAGGCCTACGCAAAATATTCCAAAGAACCTACACTACTAATATGGCAGACCATTTTCCATAGACTCGGTCTTTGGACCCTGTCGGTAGCACCAATTTCCACACCAATTCCTTTTCTTGGAACGTTTTCTTTTTTATCTTCTTGTTGTAAGCTCGGGAAACCCTTTTTTCTGCACTATCATCCTGTTGAAGGCTTCTATTCGTTCTTGGTCTAAATCCTCCAGTTTCATTACCATGGCCTATGAAAAGTCTTCAGGGGACAATGCATTTTATTGGGCCACTCTTAGAGTTGGTACCACCACTTTCATGGATAATACAACATCATGGCTAAAGGTTAGTGAAAAAGGACTTACCCTTGTAGCGTCCCGGTTAGAGGTTCGATACGCCCACAAAGTCTCTGACAACAGATTATGCCAATCTCGAGGGGTTTTCTCTATCATCTTCTTTAGGATGCCAATGATTGTTTTATTGGAAGCTTCAGCCTGTCCGTTTGCCTGAGGATAATAAGGTGTGTAATTCAAGAATTTAATTCTATAATCCTCGGTAAACGCTTGGGTAAGTTCCCATGTGAACATTGTGCCTTCATCTGTGGTAATTGATTGCGGGATTCCAAATCTGTGGATGATCTGATCTTTAATAAATGTTACCATGTCCTGTTGCTCTACTTTCTTCACTAGTGCCGCCTCCAACCACTTCGTAAAATAATATGTGGTCACAATTAGGAATGAATGTCCTTTAGAGGACGCAGGATAAATCTTCCCAATCAAGTCAATGACTTGCCCCTTAAAGGGCCATGGCTTCACCACGTATGAAAGTTCTGCTGCGGGTACCCTCTAGATGCTTCCGTGTCATTGACATTGTTGGAATCCTTTTGGCATAGTTAATACAGTCTCTTAATTATCTAGGCCAGAAGTACCCATGCCTCTGAATCAATAATTTCATCTTCTCGCCAGCTTGGTGTGCACCACATACCCCTTCATGCACCTATTTCATGACCTCCATGGCTTCGGTTGTTCCTAAACATCTCAACAAAACGTCATCAAAGTCTTTTTTAAACAAAACATTTTCGATCAATACATACCTTAGCGTCAACATTTTGATTTTGTACAGAGTCCTTGGGGACGGGCGGTCTAAATACTGCTTGATAGAGGTTCTCCAATCTCCAACAGTCTTAGGGTCTATATTGAAAGAATTGGTTGGCATTCCCCTTTCTTTGATGGACGGGTGATTCCGCTTTTGAATTAACACAAACTTATGGGTTAATTCTTTTGACATTCTGATCCCAGAGGCTACCTTGGCCATCCCGTTGGCTTCCCAGTTCTTCCCCCTAGGGATGTGTTGAAAATGAAATTCTTCAAAATCATTCGCAAGTTGAATTACATATGCGAAGTATTGGGCCAGCAAAAAACTAGTGCAACGGTATTCTCCCGTTAACTGGCGGACCACTAATTGAGAATCGCCCATGACCCTGATGGTTCGGGCCCCTAAGTCTTTCAGGACCTCTAACTTGATTATCAAATCCTAGTACTCGACTTGGTTATTTGTGCAAGAAAAGTTGAGGTTGAAAGATAGCGAAGTTCAAATGCCAGTAGGAGAGACAATTACAATCCCTGCTCCCGCGGTAGTCTCTGTACTTGAACCGTTGAACCAAAGTACCCAAAGGACGCACTCTAGGTGGAACACATTTAACTCTGGTTCAACACCCTCAGTTACATCGAAATTAGGGTGGTCCATTAGGAAATCCACCAATACATGCCCCTTGACCGCTCTCTGATGCACAAATTGTAGAGAAAATTCTACCAGAGCTACCACCCACTTACCTATTCTTCCGGTCAGCATGGGTCTGGTCAGCATGTATTTCATGACATCAGTGGAGGACACCATGAGGACCAACCCTCCGAGCATGTAATGTCGTAATTTCGTGCATGCAAAATATAATGCGAGACAGATTTTTTCTACTGGGGAATATTTTGACTTTGCCCCTTTTAACAAATGGCTTAAATAGTAGATTGCTTGTTTGTGACCCTTGTCATTGCTTTGAGTCAAAACACATCCAATGGAGTGTTCAGAGGTAGAAAGATACAAGCTAAGATGTCGCTCTTTCTTAGGGGGCATAAGTACTGGTGGCTTGACCAAATACTGTTTGATCTTTTCAAAAGCTTCCTGGTGCATTTCTTCCCACTTGAATTCTTCTTGACTTTTTAACCTGAGAAGATCTGAAAACTCCTGGATTTTTCTAGCCAAATTAGAAATGAATCTTCTAATATAGTTTACTTGGCCCAGGAAACGTTGTAATTCCTTTTTGTTTGCGGGGAGCTTAGCTTGGAGGATGGCTTTTGCTTTGTTCTCATCTACCTCGAATCCCCTTTGGTGAACAAGAAAGCCCAAGAAATTTCCCCTATTACTTCGAAGGCGCATTTCATTGGATTCAGCTTCAACTGATGCTTCCTAAGCCTCTCAAACCCTTGGCGTAGATGCACCACGTGATCCTTCCATCATTTGGATTTAATTACCACATCGTCGATATATACTTCAACACTCTTCCTAATGATATCATGAAAAATTAAGTTCATTGCTAGTTGGTAGGTTGCTCCGGCGTTCCGGAGGCCAAATGGCATCATGACCCATTCAAAGGTCTTCAGCAATTCTAATCTGGTTATAACCAGTGAAACAATCCCAAAAAGTATATTTCATGATCAGCGGTAGCATCGATGAGCATATCGTTAACGGGCATTACATAGACATCCTTAGGAGTGGCGACATTCAAGTTCCTAAAGTTAATACAAACCCTAATTTTCCCATTTTTCTTTACTACGAGAACAATGTTTGCCAGTCATTCCATGTATTTTGCAGGTCTAATGAACCCTACTTTTAGTAATGTCTTGATCTCATTTTTAACCTTAAGCTCGACTTCTTTGGACATTCTTTTAGGTGGTTACTGGACAGGAAGATGATCCATTTTGATGGGGAGGCAGTGCTCAAATAAGCTCCTGCTAAAACCCGACATGTCCTTATAGTCCCAAGCAAAGCAATCCTTGTATTCTCTCAAGAGGGTTATGATTTTCTCTTTCAGGTCACCTTCTAGGAGTCCGCTAATAAATGTTGTTTTGGGATCATTTTCTATGTTGAGGTTCACCTCAATCAATGGGTATTTTGCTTGCAATCCCTCATCTTCCATTTTTGGATGTGCCAGGTCTAACTCTTTCTATTGGATTTCGTCTGTGTCCTTGAGCTATTCTTCATATATCAATTCTGCTCCATACATCTGCACTGATTCAATGGCTGATAGTTGGTCCAAGGCCCACTGCACTGTGATTTGACGGATGGCTACTGTAGCTACTGCCATCCCTTCATCTCCTGTGGGTTGTCTATCCATGGAACTCTTAGATAGCCAGAGAGATCATCGGCCTAACCAAAGGCATGATGTGCTTAAACGTTTATGGACCCTTTCTTCCCTTTATGTGGAAGATCTTATCTTCTGAAAATTGAACGGTGGTGGGATGCCTTTCTTTGTCCAGTCAGCTGAAAGTAATTGATTGAATGTCTTCGTGGTAAAAACTAGCATCCAAAAAATGTACCTTTGTTTTGAAAGGGTTCCCATCCACTTTCACCATTTCCACTTTGTCATTGTGCCAAAAGAGGAGGCATTACTGGAGAGAGGACAACACACACAAGCTTGTGTGAATCCAGTCCCTTCCCAACAAAACTTTGTAACTGGCTGTGGTGTTGATGACAAAGAAAGCATATAGCTTGGTCTTGAATCCCACTGTGACTTCGAGAGGAACCACACCCAGAGGCGTCGAGATATCTCCTGTTACAGCAGAAAATGACATGTCAGTATAAATTAGATCTTCTTGCTTCTTAACCAAATTCAGCAACATCCTTAGAGGGATGATGTTTATAGAGGAACCTTTGTCAATCAAGACTATCTCCATAAGTTTTCCATTTAGATGAGCCTTAATGTATAACGGTTTGATGTGCGGCAGCCCTCTGGGCTTGTCAAAAATCAGCTGAGGTTCTTTAATGTCTTTCAGTATGGCGGATACTTTCTTTTCCTCTATCGTTCCTTCTTGTGTTGGTACCTTTGGTGTTTCTTTCATCTCTTCCTCTGGTGCCTGTTCTCCAATATAATTCACACTTCTAAACACACCAGGTAAGACCAAAGAAGCCATGGCAAAATATACTATCGGTATTTTGCCCACATTAAGCGCATTTATTTTGCCAGAAGGAAATAGAAAGGTACCTCTTTTTTCATTGCTATCTACAAACTTGGTATCTTCGTCTTCAGTAGATTTCCTTCTAAATTTGGATTTTTCCTTAAGCTCCTGGGTGACCACTGTTACTTCCTTTTCATTGCTCGTTCTTCTCATTGCTTTGAAATGTGCAATGTAATTGTTTGCCCTTTCTCTAGCTCTTTGAGTTACCCGAGATAGTTCTACTACGCAAATCTCTAGCTCAGTCCGGAAGAACTGCGTATGAAACAGTCATTGCATGTCCTACCATAAGAAAACAAAGTTAAGAGGTGAGGAAGCATACCACGTGAATGTTGCACCTGTTAAAGAATTAGGAACCAATCTCAACAGGATGTTTGAGAAATTCTCGAAGCTCGAAAATTCTCGTCGTTGAGTAGTGAACTGGGCTACATGCTCGATGGTGGACTGTCCTCCCTCCCCCGAGAAAAGCGTAAAGTCTGGTACACTTACTCCCTAGGGAAGAGCCTCGTGGTCAACATGTTAAGGATATGATTTTTGGAATTTTGGCATGGGAATAGGTCTATACCCTGGCCCTATCATTTCCTACACTAGTTCTCTCAGGTAGTTTATATCTACCTGATCCCTCGGCTGGGCTTGTGGGGTCAATTGTTGGGGGTGTGTACGCCCCTAGGCCATACGAGTGGACTCTTTCCCCATATATTCCCCCCGAGCCTGTGGCGAGTTTATCAAGTTCGTATACTGTTGGCTACACTTAGGGGCCCGTGTAGCTTTGAATGTGAATTGTATTTCTACCATTCCCCTAACGGCCAACACCATTCGATGTCTTGGGTTCTTTCCTCCGGTTCTGAGGTTGTCGGGTCTCGGTTCCCAGCTTTTTTCCAACCTCCGGGATCAATAGTGGTTCAACATAAGACCCTGCTAGGGCTTTCAAGGTGCCCTTCCTTAGGTTTTCCTCTCTTCTATGAGAAGGTTGATTTGTTTCCACGACGTGTTTCCTAAGACGCTGATCAAGTTCTTGCACTGATACATTCGGGGAATGCCTATTGAGTGTTTTGTTGGTGTTTTCCATGGGAACGACCGGAGAAACACCTCTTCTCGACTGCATTTTTTCCAGTAACTGTTTCTGATTTTTGACCAACATATCCACGGTGGCTTAATATGCATTGGTGGCCTATTGGTTCAAAGCTGCCAAATCTTGTCTGTTCGATTCCAACGTCTGGTTGGTGGTTTCTAACTGTCGGGTAATCCCGTGCAAAACTTGTAGCATTTGTTGAAACATTGGGGGTCCGCCGATGTGGCAGCTTGTGGAGCTTGCCCTCTCGGGACTGAAAGCTTTTCCTCAGACTCATCTTGTTCTTCTATCTGGAAATGTTCCTCCATGACCATTGCTCTGTTTCCCAGACTGGGGTGGCAGTTTCTTTTTCTCCATATGTTTTTGGCATTGTTTTTGAGGTCCCACCGAGCGTGCCAGAAAATTGTTCCTTTAATTTTTTTTAGAAGAAATCAAAAGAGGACAATATCACTCTTTGAGCGTGCCAATGAGTTTTGAGGTTCTCCTAAACCAAAGATTCGAGAATGAGAAATGATTGGGATCGTGCTCGAAAACTCTAACTTCAATAGCAAGACGATTTGTGATGATTAAAGAGCAAAATCATCAATTATGGGTCTCTTGTATTCTTAAGACACAATAACAAGATCAACAATGCCAAATAATTGAAATAAAATGATTTGTAATTAAAGTGAGTATTGGGGACACTTGGAAAACGAAGCTAATGATGCTAAGAACATTAAGAAACAGAGTACGGGAACAAGGGACAAAAATAGAATTCAGATATTCATGTTGTATAGGAGTTTGGTTTTGAGTTGAGTTGAAGGTCCTTTCTTGGATGTTCTCTAACTCGCTCCTCAATGAGCTTTAGCCTTGATTTGATCCCGTTAATCTCTCAATCTTCTTGATACACGTTCCTCTTGACTTTCCTGATTTGTTTTCTTTCCGATTGAACAATCAGGTCAACTTGCCTTCTGGAGTTACTTCTTTCCTTGCACTCCTTCCTTCTCCATGACTTGCCTTTCTCGTGCCTCTCACTTCGGGATTTGGTCTCCCTTTCCTTCTGCCCTGATTGTAGAGATTAATGGCTCAGCTCAGTTCCCCTGGCATTGTGGCAGCTAGATACTCTTTCCTTTCCTTGGTTCCTTCGTTCACCAAGAAACCAAGTGTCCCTTTCCTCTATTTGCCCAGCTATCCTTTGTTGAACCGGGCCTTTGGGCTTGTTTCTCGGAACCTCGGCCTGTGGTACAATTCGGCCTGGCCCATTTGGGCCCAGGCTAGAATTATACTGTAAACACATACCAATAGGTTTATAGTGTATTGGTATTAAAGTCAACCCTAATACTAAGAAATCGTGAGTTTAATCGTTGATGAGAGCAAAAATAAATTATCAAAGAAAAAAGATAAGACTCATAACATTATATACACATACATACATCATAGTATAACCTCTTAGGTTGTATCACTGATTATGAGTTCTGTTACTTTTACGCTGAAACAACATAACTAAATTGGTATATTAGTCGATTTGATCCTTATCCTCGGAGAAAATGTATGCTCTCTGTAAAATTTTGACCTGAAAACCTTCCTGTTCGGGGGCCAGGGGGTCTCTGTAAAATGTATGCTCTATTCATTATCTTTGTTTGTACTTCTAATTGAAAAATTATGGAGGGTTAAGAGTACATATATCTAGTTTCCATTTATAGAAGTTAGAACCTTTATCGAGTTCTCATTCACAGCACATTATTTTCTTAGAATTTAAATTAATTGTCAGAGAAAATGTAAATGAAAGCAATTTCTTCAACAAAAGATGTTTAGTTTAGTTTAGTTTAGTTTAGTTCCTATGTTTCTTTTTTATTACTGATGTTATTTTTCTTTAGAACATTTGAATAATATTTTAGTTATTTATTTTGGACTTATTTTATTTAGCAAGTGTAACATAGTTTTGAATAGTGAAAATTTTGAGATAATAACACAATTTTTTTTAAATATTAACTTTTATAATATGTTAAAAACATATCAAATGTTATCCACGTTAAACAAGTCAATTCATTTTTTTTTTGTTGAAACCATAAATGATATTGATATTAGAGTGGAGCCAGGTCAATTATACAAATAATTGAACTTGTTGCAACATGACCCAACGTGCTTCTCAAAATAGATGAGGTGGCAAAATAGGTCCAAACTGCCAACAATCAAAAACAGCTTTTCAATTTTCTTTTTAGAAAAATTGGATACAATTGAATTAGGACTCTCCAGCAACTGGCCAAAGCAAGTTTTTAGTGTTAGGAAGAGGAGAGATTTTGAGAAGTGACAAAGTGAGAGAACGGTGTGAGAGTGGTCCAGTTGGTTCACTTTGAGAATCGAAAGTTCTCAACTCTCCTCTCATCTCAGAACTCCTATTGACAAAACCAAACAAAAGCAAAACAAAAAATTTCCCATATCCTCTTCACTTTTTCACAGCACAAATTCCACACCTCACAGAGAGAGAGAGAGAGAGAGGGACTTGGGTAAGAAACAATATCACTTTTCTTTTATAAGTTTTCTTGGTAATTGGTTTTTGTGTTTCATTGTAATAGAATTTCTGTCATCATTGTTTTGCAATTCCGTTCCTTGATTTTAGAGATGCTAGTTTGATTTTATTTTAATAGGAAATGGGAAGTTCCAAAATTTTTGCCTTTAACTGCGGGGTTTTTCAAGTTTTTTAACGATATTTGCAATTTCCTTGATTGTATCAGATTCTGTCTCTGGTGACCGAGCAAGATTTTCTCACAAGGAATTGGTGTCAAAACAGGGGATATATGTCGTCAGCGTTTGATCTGTTCACTGGAGCTCCAAATAAGCTCTGGCTCTCATTGCCCTCTCTCTGCCTCTTCTTCACCTTTTGCATGCAATCCTGGTCTCTTCAACAGAACAAGAAACAGAGTTTTTTGATAATTTCTATGCGATTAAGATCAAAACGGTATTTGGGTTTTCTCTGGTTTTCTTCTTCTAAGTTAATATCATGTGAAAGATTAAACCTTTCATTTTATGTTTATTGGGTTGTTGCTTGTGTTTTTATGGTCTGTTTCAATATTATTGTTGTGCAGGAATTGCCGTCGGTTGGCTTGTCTGAAGGATTTTTTGAGAAAGCATTATTTTTTTTCAATTTGGGGGTTTAAGGGTTTAAGGGCTTTGGGTATTCCTTGATACTCAAGCTTGTCAAAGATTTTGTTTCCTTTTTACCGTTGCTTGAGATTCTGTTTTGCAAATTTCTTTCCTTAAAACTTTTTAGCGTTTGAGAAAGGTGCCTGTTTAGGCCCTTTTTTTTTGGCTCCATAAGTTCAGTTTTTGCAACAATGCCAGGCCTTCGCAGGCCTTTTGTGGATCAAGACATGAGTTTCAATAAAGAGAAGAAAAAGAGACGAGCCATGGAGAAAACCTCAACTTCCGTGAGGAAAATTAGAATTATGGTCCATGATCCTGATGCCACAGATTATTCAAGCGATGAAGCTGAAGGATGCAATGGAGGAAGAAACCGGTTAAAGCGTACGAAGCGTTTTGTTAGAGAGATTAGTCTGCCGGGTTTGCCATCGGATCAGAGCAATGACGGGCATTCAGAAGAGCAAGCTACTGAAGAGAAAGTTAGAACTTGTATTGCCAAGTCTGGTGGTGAGAGAAGAAAGATGAGAACATTGTCCGCGTTGTACAAAGGTGTAAGACGAAGGCCATGGGGGAAATATTCGGCTGAAATTAGAGATCCATATCGTAAGGTCCGGTTATGGCTCGGTACCTTTGACAGTGCAGAGGAAGCTGCTGCTGCTTATAACAAAAAGAAGGATGAGTTTGACTCAAGGATTGCATTGGAGAAAGTTGAAACTCCTCCAGTTGCTTCTTCCGGAGCTACTTCTGAAGAATCGAACTATATGTTTTCGCACCCATCGCCATCATCTGTGCTTGATCTTGCTACTAAAACCTCTGCGGGTAACGGAGTCGACAATTCCATCAAAGAACAAAGAAGCAATGTGGAAAAGTCAGTGAAAGAGGAGTGCGAAGTCGAGAAATCGGTTGAAAGTGATATTGAAGAACCGCCGGTTTCTGAACTGTGGGAACAACGAGTGCCATCACCATCAATTAGTCAAGAATTCCTGGCCGGCGATTCCTGTTTATCGTTCGGGGCCAATTTTGGGCAGTTTTTTGATGGTTTGGACAGTATAGATGATTTTGCAATGGATGAAAATATTGATGCATTCAGTTTTGGTGTGGATGGAGTAATGGATCTTCCCAACATTGACCTTGAAACTCTTGCCTTTGTAGAAGAAACCCTCAATTTTGCGTTCGCATAAGTTTTGCAGTTAAACGAGGGTCAATAGTTTAATACTAACTACAGGAATTATAAATCAATCATTAGTATATATCGATAAAAGAAATATGAGTGAAATTCAGGAAAATGGTTTGAATTATCTGCCAAGTTTAGTTTGGTCATTGTTGGAGGCTAAGAGAGTTCTTGGATCTTTTGCCAAGATTTTTCAGCTCTCTGTGATGTTATATATATGCGAGTTTATATTGGAATGGAACTTAATAATATATTTTTATTTAATAATTTTTTAATATTTATCCAATATATATTGAATATTCAACACAAAAAGTGTCATTCTTTCTATTATTTTCTATTACACAATTCAACAATCCATTTTTATCATTCAATTTATCAAAATTAAATAACTTAATAAAAATGTATTTCTTTAGCGAATAAAAAACATTTTAAAGTTTATACAAATACATTTTTATATTTTCTCAGTCATTCTAGATATATTAATTCAGAAAAAAATTCAATATCTTGATTTTTTTTATTAAGGCTAATTTAGAAAAAGAGACGACCGAATATTCAGATATTGACAAAAAAATTTTGAAATTTTATTGACAAATTGTTTTAGTACATGTAGATGTTTGTTTGTGGACGTGGTGGCTCTTTTTTAATTTGGTGTCGTTTGATTCTCCAGAAAGACAAGTTGGAAGTTAGTGTATTTTATTTTCATCCTCCCCATTCTTTATATAATCGATTTTAATTTCGATTCTAATTCTTATAAAATTTTAAACCAAACGATCCCTTAACAACAAGCTTTCTCCTAAATTGTATTTTTCGGATTATTTTTTCAACTGTGAAATATGCTGTAATATAGATTATTAACTAAAAAGATAAAAATATGAACAAATTGAATCAAAACATTCAAAAATGTAAAAAAAAAAACTAAACCCAAATTGAACTAGTGAGAAAGGATTTCATCTCTCACTCTCTGGAGTAATACTACAATGAGAG
>CAODLS012047201.1:0-13192 GCA_948243855.1 Flueggea neowawraea
AAAATTTACAATTGGTGGAGGCAATCATTCAATTCTTTGGCCTGTTTTCGACAATGCTAAACCACAGAAATGGTTCTTCCAGAAGAACATTGAGCGTATTTAGAAGTGTATAGGTCGCATTCTTTAGTGCCTTCTGCTTCATTTTGCTTCTCAGTGCTTCAACAGAAACATTTCAATGGTTGAATTGAACCAAACCCAATTCCTATAATTTGCCGTTAAAGACTAATAAAACAACAAGAACCCAACACTCAACACAAACAATTTCATTGAAAAAAAATTACCTTCCTCTACCTTCTTCTTAACGTGATTCTCTCGTGCTTCCTGCACGTAACCCATCTTTTCTTTTCTTTCTGTTTTCTTTTTTTACTTTGAAATCAGCCTCTCTGCCTCAGCTGCTGCAGGACAACCAAACCCGTGGAGACGTGGAAGCTGCAAGTCTCCGTACCGTTTCCGTCATGAGTCGTAACAAGGGACAAGGCCTGCAACAGACTCAGTTTCGGTTCGGCTCGGTCCAATTATGAGATTGGAGCCCAAAATAAACTTTTTATGGTTGTTTTACACACGTAGGATCTGTCAACAGAAACAACAACAGGTACTGTTCGGGGCCAATTACAAATGTCGTGAAAAATCAATTACCGATGGACATTTACTTATCTTCTTCTATGTCGTTGAAATTTTATTCTCGTCTCCACGACTCTGGATACTTTTCTCACATCACGTGTAAAAATTCCTTTTTTTATTTTTTTTAATTGTAGTCCCTTTTTTATTGCTCTTCTTCATTTTAGTCCTTTTTGACAATTCTTACAAAAAGAGATTATTTTTTTTCAAAACCTCTAAATATACAAAATTTGGACCAAATCTTTTAAAAATTATTGTCCAAACTTCTGAAAAAATTTATAAAAAAACTACAAATCAACTTAAATAAAATTTAACACAACCTTATGAAAATTTTATAATTTAAAAAAAAACACAAACAACATTTTTTATAAATTGCAAATCAACCTTAAATAAACTTAAAATCAATCTTATGAATTTGTTTTTGAAATCACAAATAGTATTTTTAATAAACCACACATCAACCTTTTAAAAACTTTAAATTAACCTTGTCAAAACTTTATAAATTTTTTTAAAAATCAAAAACAACATTTTTAATAACCAAAATCAACCTTAAATAAACTCAAAATAAAATTTATTGTTTTCATCCATTTTAGTCCTTTTTTAACTTTTTTTTAGATTCCTTAATTTTTTTTGATTAAATATTTTTTAAAACTAAAAAAATTATAAACTAGAAATCAACTTTTTATAAATCACAAATCAAGTTTAAGTCAACTATGTATGAAAAACCTTAAAATCAACCTTTTATAAACTACAAATCAACCTCGATTAAACCTTTTTACTAATCAAAATTAATCTTAAACATTTTTAATAAACTTAAAAACAACTATCCATAAATAAACATTTTGAAATATTTTTGACATCTATATTTTTGACTAATTTCATTTAAACTAAAAATAAAGTTTTTTGAATAATTATTTGTAAACCTTAAATAAATATTTTTCACAAAAAGACAAAAATAAAAAAAAGGGGAGAACACAACAGCTAGGGTTTCAAAGGAAGCCCTAGTCGCCGCTAAAGCGGCCAAATCTGGTCGTCTGCCTGAGCGACCAGATATGGTCGCTGCTCATTCAAAAAACCAAAGACAAGATGGTCATGGAATGAGACCATATTAGATCGAGGATTAGACCACAACACATCAATCTCCCTAAGAATGAAACTATGGAGGAGAGCGAGGACGGACGAAGATGAGACGATGGCTAGGACGACGACAATGGATCTGGTCGCAAAAGATGACGAGATGCGAGTGAAACAAGAGCAAGAAACCCTAGTCGGAGACGAGAGTGGAGGACAACGCAGCGACAAGTACAGATCAGAGAATAGTGAGGCCGAAGAAGAGAAAGAGAGGTCGATGATTGAAAGGGTGGAAAGACGAAAAGGATGGAGAGAAGGCAATGAGCCGAGGAGAAGGGAGAAGACAGACTGTAGGAGAAGATAAAAGAGAAGGCAGAGGAGGCCGATAGGAGGGAGAGAGGCCTAAGAAGAGATAGAGCAGGGAGAGGAGAACGAAAAAAGAGAAAGAAGAGAGAGAAAAGATTATGGTCAAATGATTTAAAACAGAGAAAATCTAGAGACTAAATACATATTTAGTTCACACGGACTAAAAAAAAGTGTATAACTATAAAAATTCGGCTGGAAATTAAGAAAAAGTCATCAGATGGGTAAGTTTGTAATTGATGGCTCCCATTGCAGTTCAGAATGTAATTATCCCTGTTGTTTTTTGATTAAAAGAGTTCAAAACTAAGACATATTCAAATTTTGGAACTGTCAAATTAAAATAAACCTTCCTTGAAAAAAGAGTCTTACCCCACAAAACAAGAAGTACTAATTGCGATGATAAAAAAAATCCAAATTTGATTTTAATGAAAAATATTAATCAAATAAACCGCCATTAACAAAGAAAAAAAGGCAAATCACCTTAGCAATTTTGTAACAAATAAATCTAAAATTTGAAATTTATTTGCAAATGAATTTTAGATAGAATTTATTTATAAACGAATTACTTTGTTTAGTATACTATTACTTAAAACATAGAATTCAATTGAATTTTTCATAATCATGTTTAGAACAAATCAAGAAATAGAAACCCATTTCAAATTATTTTCTAATATACATTTCATTACAATAACAATTGGAATTCGTAACTCATAATATGACATTTATATGAATATAAAGTAGCAAAAAAAACAAAAATATTTAATATAAAATTCCACCAAGGATCTATGAACATCAACATATACGTTTAGCGTCAGTGGTTTTACCTTAAAACCGAAGCTCTAATGTACGTGTGAATGGAGTGTGGGTGTAGTTTTTAGTATAAAACTCGAAACTCACTCTCTCATGTTGCCTTTGCGCGAACGTGTTTGTCATGACTTGTTCCCGGACCACGACATGCGTACGAGACGAACCGTCTGTGGAAGCCCGCCCCATCTCGCACAAGCTTCAAACAGAACCAAAATTAATTCATTGCATACAATAATAAAACCATTTCCACGGGTTAATAAATAGAAATCCAAACATTGTTTAAAACATAAGTTTTAATAATAAATAAAATATTTGGTAAATAATAAATTATGTTTAAATACCGAATAAGTATACAAAACATACACCCATAAGTATACTGGTGTAAAGCAACTAACAAAATGAATAACTGAGTCTAAACAAAGGGGCACTGACTGCAACTGCAAAATGTCTCACCAGGTGTTGAATGCTAATAGATTGCAATCAACCAAAATTACCTGCAAATAAGAATATAGGAAAATAGACAAAAAGAAAGGGGTAAGAATCCTTAGTGGGAAAATGACACTCCAAAGCGGCACCGGACCTCACTCAAACCATTTGAAAAATGTTTATAAAACTTCACATGCATATATAAGTGTATATATGCATACACGCTAAATACCAATTAATAGTTTCGAAATTCATTTCAAAATCATTCGCAACCAAAACAAACAGCAAACGGGCATTCATACAAAATGTTTAATTACCAATCATATAACATAAATCTCAAAATGTTTATTTGCAAATCACATAACGCAAATATCAAAACATTTATTTGCAAATCATATAACGCAAATATCATGCTAGATGATAATAGAGCTGATAATCACTTATCATATGCCCGTATTATATCAAAACTACGCTGACTAGATCAGATCATAATAACTAGCAACCTTAGGAGTCCAAATGGTACCCGACTCAAAAGGGTTAAAAGTCGACAGCCTTAGGGCTCAAAAATAAAACTTCGTCCACCCTAAGGGTCTCAAGGCTATAACAATAGATACTGATCTACGCACATCTATGAGCATTGCAGTCCATGTGCTCCAACAAGATATGCCATGTCACACTACAATACCATATACTACGAGAAAATAAGCAATAACACAAGCTCACCAAAAATCCGATAATCCAACAAAACATATCAAAAACAAATCTGGCATGGGACCAATATCAATATCATATGTGGACTTCACCACTGGATCATATGTGAACTCCGCCACTAGAATATACAAGGAATCCGCCACTGGTGACTCATACGTGGACTCTGCCACCAATAACTATAACAAATCATGTGTCGAGCTGGAACACATGACTACCATCATCCCTAGTAGTTGGGCGTTGGTTAACTTCGTTGAGTAGGATACACAGCTGAAATAATTATCAAAGCAAAGTCAAAGACATGATGTTGGTATTGTGGCAGTACCCAAAATGCATAATATGCAAATATAAGCTCAAAACCTGAGAAACCTGTTTCGATCAAGATCAAACGTTCTTCCCTCAACAATCAAACATCACCCGATGTTCCAAACTATACACACTAACTCTAATCATCATTTAATACACAAATATATTATCCATTCCAACAAACAATCACAAAATCATCAAGACTTTCTCTTCAAAAATTCGGATTTCTCGACCCAAGGAAGTAAACCATAAAATCACAATACCCAACTAAAATCCATGTATTTCCAATTGAAATCTACCACAATATAAAAAAAACAACTCCAAATCTAACAAATAAATCAACAGAATCCAAAACTCTAGCTTAAAACGAACCTAACTCGTCCAAACACCAAAACTCCAAAACCAAAGTTAAATCCTACTGTTTCGACGTTCAACAACCAAGATCTAACAATCAACAAACTCTATTCTAACAGAAAGGGAAGAATTTGAACAAATCCTCAATTTTGGCCATAAACCCTAAAAGAACAAATCATGAAAAAAATTGAAGAAAGGAGGAATTAATGAGTGAATCTTACCTCAAAAACCGAAGTAGAAGCAAAGAGAAGCAAATGAGGATGGAGGGAAATAAATGAGAGAGTACTCTGGTGGTTCTAATAAAGAAAAATGAATTATAGAATAATAGAATAATTAATCCACAGTCTCAGTATTTAATTAAGTATAAATATACTTATTCAATATAAATTAGGTAATACCTGAAATTCTCTCACGTATTTTTTTTATAAACAAAAAATGTGAAAGAAAAAAAATAAGAAAATCAAAAATTTTAAAGGAAAAGTGTCCATTGTCTAATGGATAGGACAAAGGTCTTCTAAACCTTTGGTATAGGTTCAAATCCTATTGGATGCAATTTTTTTGATATTTATATATATTTTTTATAATATATATATTATATATGGATTTTTTTAGAAATTTTTTAATATGTTTTTAGATTTCTATAAGAATATTTTGAATGATTTGAATAAGAGACGATCATACTTATAGGTTAGACCTCAAACTATTTATTCTTATACTTAATACTTATCTTATACTTAAATTAAGTCTTATACTTAATTAATTATTAAGTATATATATATATATATATATATATATATATATATGAAATTATGTGCCTAAGTTTTGCAATTTAGACCGTTGAGTTTGAATCTTGAAATTCTTTTAATTTAAATTCTTAATAGCAGCCATACTTTTTTTATTTGTTGGTCAAGGTATATAATAGCAGCCATACTTAAATGATAACATGAGTGAGTTTGATTCCAGAGCCATACTTAAGTGTTTTAACGTGCTGAGTGTTTAGATATATTATAGTCTACCTCACCATACTTAAATGATAACATGTGAGTGTACTCCAAATATACAAATTATGTTTAATTAATTATTTTTTTTAGAAATACTCATTTCGTTGACTAAAATAATTACACCATTCCCTTAAATCCAGCACTTCTATGACTAAAATATATACAGTGACGGATCATAGAGACACAAGCTGCGGTTAATTTTTTTTTTTAATTTTGAAAGCCAAATTAATATCTATTCAATTTAATGTAAGAAATTTTTTTATTAATATTATCAATATTAAATAATTTTCTTAACACATCTTGGGGTGGCCCCTCCTTGCGCTCAGGATTTGGCCCGCCGGCAGTCGTGGAATAAGTATTTTATTGGCCATGTGAATCTTGATCATATAGAACACCGTGTGTTATTGCCACTAGTGTTCACCAATTCTTTTGTTGTATAGCAATTTGAACTCTTCGGAAGTTTGACAATGGAGTCAAAATTTGTAACGTGGAATCAACGTTTGTTGGTTTAAGTATTAGAATAATAATTTTAAATTGATTTTGTTGATTAATTTTATAGAAATCATTACCTAAATAATAGCGCATGGAAGTGCAATTTTCATCAGTAGTAGAATTTACTCAAATGTTGATGTAGCAATGTTATATTCAAAGGGTAATTGAGAGTGTTATATATTGAGTTATGGAACCGTATGTGGCACAATTTTCTTCAGTAGAGTTACTCTCTTTTTTTTTTTAACAATGAAGAGTTACAATTTTATTCAGAAATAAAGTTTGTGTCGAATAAAAATGCCAAATTTCCTGAAAATTTTATTAAACTAACAATTTTTTACATTAGCACTGTTTCTATGCTGTGTTTTGGAATGAGAAAGTCTCTACAAAAGTTTGGGCTTCGAGAGGAATTCGCCGAAGAAACCTGATATCTCTTTACATCTTTGTGTTATGCGTTGAGAGAATTGCACATGCCATTAAGACTAAGATGATGGATAAAGCTTGGAATCCCATTCATCTTAGTCTAAATGGCCCTCCAATCTCTTACCTTTTTTTGGCTAATGACCTATTAATTTTTTCTAAAGCAGATTGGAGAAATGTGAAAGGGGAGAATGGTGTCTTGGAAATCTTTTTTTGAAACTTCCAGGCAATTAGTTAGCCGTGAGAAGTCCATTGTTTTCTTCTCGGAAGGTGTATCGGATTAGGAAGCCACGGTCTTTTGCAGCTGAATGGGTTTCATGTTGGAAATTTTTTTAGAGCCATTTTCAATATTAAAGAGTTACAATTTCAATTTCTAATAAAAATAAATAAAATAATTTATTTAAAAAAGTGAAATATTGTTAATTTTTTATTTAAAAGTGGTTGTTCATAGTTTAAAGACTTAATATGCAAAAATATTCTGATTTATAGGTTTTGTATAAAAAATGACCAATTATTTTAAAAATATTTCTATGTACCAAAACTTTCAAAAATTGTTTTAAATCTATCTAATTATTTTAGTATTGTGAGTATTTACCATTAATTACAATTTCAATTTCTAATAAAAGTAAATAAAATGATTTATTTAAAAAAGTGAAATATTGTTAATTTTCTATTTAAAAGTGGTTGTTCATAGTTTAAAGACTTAATATGCAAAAATATTCTGATTTATAGGTTTTGTATAAAAAACGACCAATTATTTTAAAAATCTAATTATTTTAGTATTGTGAGCATTTACCATTAATTAATGACTTGACATGCTAACGTTGTCTACAAGGCTACAATTTAAGAAAATAATTTAGGGTTGGTGATGATATGGCAGAAATACACAGATAGCATTTACAAATGGCCAAAAGTGCCACTTGTCACACATTATAGAATTATTTTCTTTTTTCTACAAAAATATCGTTTCAAGGAGTTGGTCGTTTTTCACGAATACAAATTAGAAAGTTTTTTCCTTATTAAATCTTAGCTTAAGGGATTGCTCGGTTAAGGGTGGGTGGAAAGAAAAAGTGTCACTTTCTTGAAAGTTTAGAACTTCTTTTATTTGGTTGAATAAAAGAAAATAGATTTCTCAAAAAGTCAATTATTTGATTTCTTCTTGATCTTATAAAGTAACTTCTTGAGAAGGGGTTAGAAAGTTCAATTTTCTTAGTAGTCAACAATCAAATTTACTCCTCAAAATATTATCGACTTAAGAATTTTTATTTATTTTTAAAATTTATAAATTATTTCATAAATATTTTATATAAATCAATTTTTATAAAATTACAAAAAAATATTTTTTTATTTTTAAGGTTTTCAAAATATATTATACATAAAATATTTTTATTTAATTAAATAAATTAATTTTCGTCTAATTTTTAAAAAAAATATTCTTCATTATAGAATTATTGAACTATTAACTATAATTTTATTTCTTATGAGAGATATATTTTATGTAATAAAAATAAATATTTTTATTTAATTTTTTTATATTATTAGTTTAAATTTAAAAATAAAAAGGGTATTATTGACTTTTTTCAACCATCTTATTGAGAAGTACAATTTTTAACCAAACAAAATAAATTACATTTCCCGAGAATTCGACCTAATAACCAAATACTATTGTATATTACTTCTCAGAAAGTCACTTTCCAAGAAATAACTTCTCAAGAATTGACTTTTTGAGAAGTCGAATTAAACAAACCCTAAATATAAATAAGTAATTTTAAAAAATTACTTAAAATCGTAAATTGAAATTGAAAGTTGAATCAGTTTTTTGCTTATTTTATTTATCTTATTTACAATCCGCTTCATCATCATTTCTTTCTTAAATAAAAATATTTGTTCACATGAAGATTGTCTGGCCATTAGCAATTAACGCGTCCTTCTAGAACCTTTTTAAACAACTATTTTCTCAAGTATTCGAGATGATGTTTGGATTGTTGAAAGAGGTTATTTTTATAAGGTTGGGTGTCGTCAAACATCGGGAATGATCCGACACGCGTTCGGAATCAAAAGAAGTTGAGGAATGTTGTCTGGAGTATGCTGGCGTACCTTGAAAATTTATGAAACGTACGTTAACTGAAATTCTTGCACAACGTACGTTGTGGCAACATGACGTACATAACGAAGGAAGAACTCACGTACATGAGGAATAGGTGTAACGTACGTGAGCTGATTTTCTAGGATGATTCATGTACGTGAGATTTTGGGGTGACGTACTTGAGGTCGGGATTTTCAGTTTCAGAACATGATTTTTGACTCATTAACGTATGTGACTTTGATCCTAACGTACGTGAAGTCCTCCTAACGTACTTTAACCTTAGATTAACGTACGTGAGCCTCTGTTTTCTATATATATCCGAACTCCGACCATTTTGTCCGTCATTTGCATTTTTCACTCTCTCTTACTTTGGGATTGATTCTCTATGCCTCCCATCGGTTCTCCAGTGTTCCTAAACATCTCTGGAGGTAAGATTTCAGTTCTAATATCTTCCTTTCATCCATTTAATTTCTGAAATAGATTTTTGGCCGAAAATGAAATGGGTTTCAGATTTTGCATGATTCTGTTGAAATGGATGTTGTAAGATGTTAGATTATGATTGTTGGAGGTTATATTAACATAAATCTAGCTTGAAATCAGAAGAAATGATGAGTTCTTTGAATGACTAGGGTTAGATTCAGGTTTGGTTGCTTTATGATGATTTTTTTATTAGTTAGAAGAAATTGTTGATGGATTAATGCTCCTGATGTTGAGATGAACTCATAGGTATATTTGGTTTCAATTTTTGTCGGATGAATCGAAAGTTAGTATTTTTTAGAATAAAGTTTTGAGACTGATATTTTTGAAATTTTGGAAAGTTGATATTTGGATTTGTAAATTCTGAAAACTTGGGTCTAAATTTTTAATTTGAGAAACTTGAGAGTTAGATTAGTAATTTTGAAAATTTTGGAATATATTTGTAAATTTGAGAATTTAGGTATAATTTTGTAAATTTGAGGAAATTAGTTAAAATTGTAAATTTGGAGAGTTCAAGAGCTCGTTTGAGAAATATGACTACTTAGAGTAGTCATTTGTATATTCTCGGGCTCAATGGACTAGTTTATAACTTTACGAGGTCCGGGGACTAAAATATAATTTTACAAAAAATTGGGGACTAAATCATAATTTTACATGAATTTTGATCTTTGGGTCGTGAGTGCTAGATCTTCGATCGAAATAGGATTTTTGATGCCGACGGCGTCTAAGTCTGCATTTGCATTTCATGCATGTTCTGTTTTACCACAGTCACCGTATTGATTTCTTTGTAAAATATTGTGTTTCAGCTCGGTTCAGTTTCTGAGGTTACCAGCCATCGACCAACGGTCAGTGATTCAGAGTTTGGAAGCTCGGCATCCAAGTGAGTGGATTGAAGCTTCAGACACATAGGTTGTGTCTCTTCCAATTATACGTTTTTGTTGTGATATCACCTTAGCATGAAATCGGAATAATTAAAGGATTGAGAATCCTAAAATCTGGTCTATGTGAGGACTTGGTTGTTATTGAATGGTTTTTGGAAAACTATTTGGATTTTGGAAAAAGAGTAATGATACTCTGTTTTGAAAGATTTTACGTTTTGGCGAAAGATAAATTGTTTTTGAAATAATATAATTTGATTATATTATATTTTTTGTATATTTTGGAAATGAATACTGAAATTCGTTTTTGGTAAACGATTGACTGTTTGCATGCTTAGTTTTGCAAATTATGCCATTATGGATTTGATAAATATTTTGGAAACCATACTTTTATGTAAGTATTTTTAGAATTCGATATATAAGTCGTGTCTTATATATCCTTTGGTTGTGACACACCCGGTCGCATGACCGTTTTCTATTGGTTTTATTATACTCAGTCTCAAGACTGTTTGTTATTTGATTTAAATATATACTATGTATATATTTTGGAGACGGGACACATCTGCTACGAGGCATGTAGCCCTTGGTATACCAATGAATGAGACAACCCAGCTACCAGGGGTGTCGGTAGCCATGTTGCCTGACGAGGTACATGATTTAATATTGATAGAGGTGGGTCAGCATCACACTATGGATGGTCTACACTTTTTGTGATCGGTGGCGGAGTCCACATCATGCTTGTTACGTCTAGTGATTGGTAGCGGAGTCCATATCATGCTTGCTTTGGTCCCGAATCTGTGATATAAGTTTTTTATTCTGGTATTTATGGAATACGTTTGAATTTTAACGGTGGTGGGGCAAACTTCAACTAATCGGGATGGTGGGGCAAACCTCTTGAGTTGAGTCTAAGCAAATCTCACATCTGTAGGTTGAGTATAAGCAAATACCACACCGATAGGATATGATTTTGAAAATAATACTATTAGTATTATGATGCTTACAAGGAAAACTTTGATTTGGAATTTTTAGTAAAGCTAGAAAGGTTTTTGAATTTTGATACTAAACTTTCAACCAAGGTTTGAAAGGGTTTTGACATTTACTCTGGATTTTTGGCATAACCTTGAAAAAGGTTTTATTTTGAAAATCTTGATAAGATAAAATGTTTTCGGGAAACGTTTTGTTATGTTATTGAAAGCACATTGGATTGACGAGTTTTGAAGAAATAATGGAAAGATTTTAGAAATATTCATGAAAGTTTTTGATAAACTCATGAATGATTTCGTGTATGTTGTTTGCTTTGATTGCGAACTATTTCGAAAGGCTATTATGGTATAGCGTCTACATATATTTATATGTTGACTATATTTTCATGTGGTATTTTCTAACTGATTTCAAAACCGTCTTTGTGAGGCACGTATGAGACAATCTGGAGTGTTTTTCCTCACTGGGTTGACCCCCTTTTCTTTGTTTATTTTGTTCCCTGTTTATTATCAACTTGTAGGTGACTATTGGGGATTATGATCGTTGACATTTGATGCTCAGTGAGGTATCCTGACGTTGCGGTCAGCGCCCTTTTGATTGGGCCCCATTGTATGATTAGTAGATGCTCCACACCGGGTTTTCTATGGATTTTGTTTTAGTTTTTGTTATTATTTTTGGTATTTCAAATGTTTAATTTGAAATTATTTCAGCACAAATCTATATTACATTTTGTTTTAATAAATGATGTTGAAACCTTTAATTGGTTTTTATCATATTTCATTAAATATGATTTTGGGTAATAGTTCTGTATATGGAGGCTTGTGCGAGATGAGCCGGGATCCCATAGACGGTTCACCTCGTACGCCGGTCATGGTCCTGGGACTGGATCGTGACAAATGTGGTATCAGAGACTCGGTTTTGTATTGTCTGGGGCGATTATGGAGCTTAGGTATATTTGATTGAGTCAGTTTGATTTGCCACTGTATGTCTTTCTGACTTGTTTCGATACATCGATATATGTCTCGGTACTGTGGCAATAGTTTGAAAGTTGGCATTTGCATATGCATTTTGTGTGATTGTTCTATTCTGAAATGCGTCCTCGGCATAAGAGAGTTTGAGAGGCCGCTAGGCGACGATTCGCCTGAGCCGCCAACCAGTTTATTGCAAATCAGCATGGTTGCGATTTCAGTACATCAGTCTTAACCAATGTTAGTGGTTCAGTTAGATACGGATGAGCGTTTGCTCACATCATTGAAAGTATTGAACGATTCATTTATCGTTGGGTAGTCGAAGGTCAACCAGCAATAGCTGCTCCGACCGTTGTACCGGTTGTACCTACAATCGATTCTAGTAGCCAGTCTGGGAGAAATGGCAGGTTCTCTTAAGGAGTGCCAAATTAGTATGGAAATAGTCAGGATGTCAGTTTGGAGTAACTGAGCAGTTACCTAGAATTTCAACCTAGAGCTTCGATGTTCTAGATGTGCAAGCAAAGGTTCAATTCTTTGGTGAAGTGTTTGTGAGAGAAAATGTCTTAGGCAGTATGGTCGATTCAAGCACCATTGTTATCTTTTTAAGCAGCCAGGGCACGTGACAGTTGAATGTCCTAACTTTGGTATTCCTTCTACCTCTGTACTTTTGCACAAGTATTTCTTTAAAATTTTGCAAACTTTTGCGCATTTCGGTATATATTCTTTTGAACTTCTATGCATCCTTGTATATCTTTGCCTTTGGATCTTCTGATCTTTGCATATGTTGATATGCATTTCCTCTACTCTTGTTTGATGCAATATTGTTTTTACTATATCTGATTAGTAAGATATTCTGTGAGAAAATTACGAAATTACAAACAACTTGGGGAATTTATTTGGAGTCGACATACAGTTGACTTATATGATAAGTAATCATGATCTTTGAGATGATTTGGAAATCAAATGGGGGTATGTGAATTAGCTTACGATTTGGTATGACTTGAATATGAGAATTGGATATGGATGATGTGTGCATTGGAGCGCCTATGATAATTTGTTAGTGACGAGGTGATATCTTTGGTGTTCTTTGAAGATGTGATATGTTTGTTTGTGACTAAGGTTATATTCCTTGATGTTCATTGATTTCAGATAAATCAATTTGAGAATGTGATTCAATTTGGGTGATTTTTGTTAAAGAGATTTGGCTTTACGGAATTTGATATCATTCTTTGCAAAAGA
>CAODLS012047219.1:0-19548 GCA_948243855.1 Flueggea neowawraea
TCCTGTTGACACATCCTCTCAGCCTGTTGAGAAGTTAGCATTAACAAGTGAGAAGAAAGAAGAAGGAAGTTCTTCGTCATGTGTGATCTGTTTGGATGCTCCCATTGAGGGAGCTTGCATCCCATGTGGTCACATGGCTGGATGCATGTCATGTTTGAAGGAAATAAAATCTAAGAAATGGGGTTGCCCTGTGTGTCGTGCCAAGATCGACCAGGTTGTAAGGCTGTATGTTGTTTGACCGTGGCAGTGAAAATAGAAACTTTTAAAAGGTGAGCATTTTTTTGGTGGCCTATACGAATCTTGTGTATGTTTTTTTGGGAACTGTATTCTTTTTGTCTGAAGTATCTGAACAAGTTCTTAGAAATAGATTCTTTTTAGAAAGTTGGTGAGAGATATTAGGCTTAACGTCGAGAATTGACATGTCAACCATGAACTGTAGGTGGATCAGTGATATCTTTGTAATATTACGGGAGGTAAGTGACCTAAGAAATTACAAAGTTTTCTCATAAACTGTTCGTATTGCAGATAAAATTGGCATACTGCAAGACATTTGAGGGCTGAAGCAGCAGCTGCAGCAATCAATATACAAGGAGAGACACACTTGGAGCCAATTGTAGGTATTCAATTTCTTGAAAACATTATTCATGTACTCGTCAATCAAAATGATGCCGTTGTTCCACAAAATGTTTTTGTAATCTTGAGCTTGTAGTTTGTCTATATCTGTGCAATCTCCCTGTAAAATATTAATTAATATGTATCATAACTCGTGAAAAAATTCAATGCACATCTTTGTGTATGTGTTGACATGCAGCATCAGTTGTGTTCTTACTCATTATTAACTGCTGAAATGGATGATATAACATACTTGAAATAGTAGGTAGACGCAACTCTAGGGTTTACTATTTGTAGAACTTCCTGTTTCCTACATGATGACTGACTGACGTGCCTCTGATCAGACGGCTACTCCATATTCCTCCATGTTGTTTGTTTCTGAAGCAGAATGAAACGTCTCACTTAGGTGGGGAAAGGACATAAACATGGTGTTGGAAATTGTAATGTGCGACTATATGTTCAAGTTTTCTTGGCCTTTTCTTCTAGAAATTTGGATATTTGACACTTCAAACCCCAGTCCTTTATTCTTTCCAGGTTTGTTGAAGTGCGCATATATAGTCACAGGTAACAATGCCAAGACCTATTTAGTCTTTTGCTTTGCTGGTTTTAAACAGCGGTTAAAACAATAGTTGAAACCAATTAATTTGTGCAAAACAACAGGTGAAACTAACTTGATCTAATCTATGCAAAGATTGTACAGTGCCGTTGCGGATTTCAGAGTTTTAACTCGATCAAATTGATGCAAATTGGGTACACACTCGTTGCGTCTTTCGGCGATACCATTGTTTCTACGCTACAGTTCTGTTGGACACTTTAGTCACTGTTTGTAATCTATATTGCAACCACCGAGTGGATTGAAATGATTGTACCTAGTTAACATGTTTGAATATGATATGTCCGAAAGAACACTGTTTTTCTCAACCACAAAGTTTGTCTAATTAATCTTTGTTCATTCTAAAAAATAGTGTACCAAAAGAATTTTGTACTATGAAAAAGATTAAACCGACGCAAATCTTTCAACTGAAAAAATTATTGCCATTTTTCTATCACTTCGCATTGCACTGTTTTGCTTTACACACAACTCATATTATAATAGAAAGAGTCTTATACATATTTGTTTGTCAAATATGGCGACTTCATTTGTTTTGCTATGTGTATCTTGCACTACATATGTCTGAAATGATGTATATGCTTTGGTTCTTGGTGGGTCAGACCGGTTGCACATAGCCTATATCATTGCTGGTTCTTAGCAGCCTTCTTGATTACGGCTGCTGCATACCTATTAAGCAGTATCTAGGTTTATTTCGTGACTTAAACCAACGTAGAAGTCAAGTTTTCTTAATTTGTTTGTCTGTAAGAGACATGGAATTAACAGACAAAGCAAGAAGGGTAAAAGGGTGCTTGATTGTAGTACATGCATTATTCAAATATATTATATTTTTAAATGATTTTGTTTTATAATCCAGACTTAAATGAATGCAATAATCTCTCTATCTTTTCGTTATGCACACAACTTTCACATTCGAGTATAAACAAATACCTAATGCAGAAAGGTTATGATAGAAATTAGTATGAGGTTTGTAAAGGACTCACCAAGTTTTGCTTCAGCAGACCAAATTGTTTAGATTTTGGGTTAATTCTTTTGTTGTGCCTAAAATATAGTGTAATATCTTTTTCGGTCCTATGTTTTTGAAAAGCTCCTTTGCAACCTATATCGAAGACCGCAAAGGAGCTTTAAAGGGACCGCATGAGAGTTTTTCAAGGACCGTAAATGAACTTTTTAGGGATCTCAAGGATGGTAGAGTTTTTTTAAAATTCAATGACTGCAAAAAATATTGCATTATAATTTAGAGACGGCAAATAAGTTAATCCTTAAATTTTTTATAAATTGACATGTGACTTGTTTTAGATTGTGTTTTGTATGGAATGAGAATTGGAACTTTAATATATCCTTAAGTTGAGAAATCTGTACAGATGCTTAGGTGGTTGAGCCTTCTTTGACATTATTTTGGCAGAAAATCACACTTTTATAACAAATTAAAATGTCAAATCTAAAAATGGGAATATTAGTTTCTAAATATAAAAAAATGCTTCCAAATGCTAAGCATGTATTAAAAACATCATATTTATGGAAATTGCAAAAACTGAGCTACTTTGCATTTCAAAAATAAAGTAAATATATCATTTTGTTACACTAAAGTTCGTTTAGCCAGTAAATTAGACTTAATGGGCATTGTTTGATGCTTCTCTAGGCCATGTGTTAATCTTAAAATTATTTAGTACAGCTAGCTTTGATCTAATAAACTCGGCAAACCCTGTAATGTGGATTGGCCACCATTCTCGGCATTGACATGAAATTAGTACAATTTCTTGGACGCCAAATTGAAATATGGCCATGAAACATGTGCCCCATTCTCGGGCCAACAACTCCTCTACATTAGGCTTTTACTAATTATCTTGAATGTCCTCTAAAGTGCAAAAATAAAAGATTGTCCAATAATTGTTCTCGTTCTGTTGGACTGATTACACTCAATCTGGAAACAACTAGCTTTGCATACCTAGTCAACATCATAGCCAATGTAAACTTCCATGAATGAACGAAACCTCGTTTATTCTGGAAGAGAGCTGGAGGTGATTCTCGAATATTGTCGAATCTCGTTGGACCGGTTTCGGTCTGAAACCCAACACAAACATTTATATATAATTAGCAGTATATATACTGTATTTCTGTTTATTTTTTTGGGTTTGTACATTTATGAGAAAAAATTATAAAGATACAAATTAGTGAAACTATATCTGTACTTGTTTGGAAAGAGTAACATTTCTTGTATTTTGTATATGTTATATACTTTTTGTAATAATTGATAATAGTTGTATATTGAAAAAGTAGAGAGAAAATACATATTTTAAAAAAAAATTAAATACACAAAATATTAAATGTTATCCCTTCTCTATGTACAGAGAATTGATCAAATACAAGAAAAAAACATTTGCCAAAATTAAGAATATTCTGTAGTTTTTCCTACGTGTCCCATTTTTTGTTTAGCTTTTCAACCTGGACTTCACAATACATAGTTGATTGTTTAGGGTTTATGGGGATGATTCCGATACATAGAACAACAATGACATGAATCAGAGAAAACATATGCTATTTATGTGATCCGACAGCAACAACTACAGCAACAAAAATGGCGAGGATTAACAACTTGCTATGTAAACTCTCTATAATTAGAAAAAGGGAATGAAGATCTCACCATATGGAGAGGTAAAGAAAGGCAGATAAATTAAGACAGGTACACGAACGAAGTGTAAATGCCCAACTAACAAAGATTCCACATCACAAATAGACTAGAACCTGTTAACTAAGCGAGTTAATAATACATATAGGCTTGACCAATCTATTCAACGGATAACCCTATTTTTTTTGGATGGATAAACTCTAATTTAATGAACATTTTGCAGTTGATATACATATTTTAGCAAATCGCTTATCAAGTTCTACAACATAAAATTTAAAACATAAATTAAGCAGCCATTTATACAACTGCTATGGTTTAACAGGTTGGTAGAGCCAGAAAAGAAAAGACACGAGAGTTGGAGATTTGAAAGGTGTATGATTGAGGGAACAAGCAGCAACAGCAACAGCAGCAGCAGCAGCCACACACACACTTGGAAGCACTGTGGTGAGCAACTGTTGTTGACATCTAAATAACGCCAATGCTCACCGGGCATTTGAATTGATTATTCTGCAACTTGATTCCTCAATAGGAAAATGAAGGGCATTCTAGTAATTCAAGAAAAGGTGTTGTCAATCAATACTCAAAAGAGTGAAGAAACAAAATCATGTTATATTCCCTTCATTTTTTAATTGTTTAACCATTTTTTTTGTTCCTCTATGCTGTCTCCATCCACGCTGTTCTCTTTCACTATAAATTAGGGTTCTTCACTGTTTTCTCGTCTATTTATTGCTAATATTAATATATTTTATTAAATTACTCGGTAGCCATACACCTTTTCAAGATTATATCGGATTAATTTGATTTTGAGCTAAACATTTATACAGACTATAAAATTCTCCTTTAAAACTATTTTTATATTTAGAGCTTGACATCTTTTATAAAAGATAAGGAATCCGAACTATTTTACGACCCTATCAATCGTATTTTTGTTGTTGGAGGTGTTTTTAAGATAAATTGGATCAAAGTAGAAAAATGCTTAGAAGTTCACTTGAGACGAGTTTTTTATTTTAAATGGATGCAGTTTCCGAAATTATTTTTATTTTTTAAGATGGTCGTTGTTATTGTCAAAGATGTTTTTGATAAATGATCAAGGAAAAATTCGTAAACCAGGTAGACAAGAAAGTTTGTCTTCAAGTGAAGATCAAATATTTTTCTATTTAAACAAAACAAACTCTACTCAAAGCAAACACCCAATTGTTAAAGTAGTAATAGTAGTTAGCAGCTAGTTAGCTAGGTTAGGAGGGAACTCAGTTTGGTTGCTCTGCGCCCTTTATAGGGAAAAAAGAACATCTGCCAAACTCACAAACAAAAAATTAGTTTTAAGACAGCTTCGTTAAAAGCCCACCACCACACTAGCAACGACTCCACCCACCATTAAACCCTTTCAACGAATTCTCGGATTGATCAAAACTCAGCTTCAAGTGTTGTACAGTACTTTCTACTGTTCTTCTGCCCCTACTTTTTCCCCGTCGTATCATCTCTTCTTCCTCTTCTTCTTCCTCTCTCTCTTCTTCATGAACTAGTACTATTGATCTGCTATATATTCTGGAAAACCCTAGCTAGCTGCTATACCCATCTGTTGTTTCGATCTTTATTTCACCGCCATGGTTTCATCACCCACATCAATCATTCCTTCCTGAACAAAAACTACCTCAAACCAACCCTTCCTGTCTCTCTATATTATATGTATAGATATGGATTCATCACCACTTCAAGACTTTGATGCATCATCACCAACAAATGCCCTCACCACCCCCACAACTACTCCAACTACCCCCGTACCCTCCTCCTCCTCCACTTCCACGCTCAGCCGCTACGAGAACCAAAAGCGTAGAGACTGGATCACTTTCGGGCAATACCTAAGGAACCATCGACCACCGCTCTCTCTCTCCCGGTGCAGTGGGGCCCACGTTCTTGAATTCCTTCGCTACTTGGACCAGTTCGGCAAGACGAAAGTTCACAATAACCTCTGCCCTTTCTTCGGGCACCCAAACCCTCCTGCCCCCTGCCCGTGCCCGCTCCGCCAGGCCTGGGGAAGCCTCGATGCCCTCATTGGGAGGCTCCGGGCAGCCTTCGAAGAGCACGGAGGGAAGCCGGAGAATAATCCTTTTGGAGCTCGCGCTGTGAGGCTGTATCTTCGCGAAGTTAGGGATTCGCAAGCTAAAGCGAGAGGGATAAGTTATGAGAAGAAGAGAAGGAAGAGACCCACCAACACGACGTCGCAGCAGCAGCAGCAGCAGCAGCCGCAACAGAGTGATCTTCCTCCTTTTCTTATGCATTCATCGGCGGCGAGTGGAAGTGCTAGTGCAAGTGATGATCTCCAGTGAAGCAAGGAGAACTTAGGTGAAGTTGATTTAATTTAGTTATTTTATTTTAATTAATGAGCTAAAAGTGATGAAAAAATAGCTATAAAACTAAAATAATTTCTAGTATATTTAATTATGATTTGCGTTATTCTAATTTGTGTTCGAACTTTTTTAAAAAATTGTGTTTGCAAGTAGTATTTTCTTGTAATTTTAATCTAATTAACAACCAAAATTTGGGAGAATAATATTACAATTATAAATGTAGCTAAATATAGCAATGAAGAAGAATACGTATATGACTTAAACCTTAAATATGTGTATTCTTGGAAAGCCTATTTGTGACATGAAGTATATTTGCAAGATCGTGTTGTCTGTCCCTTTTTTTCTCACAACTTTTCTTGTTTCTTCTTTTGTATTTCCAAATTTTATATTTCTTCTTTTTTTTTTAGTTTCTTTCATTTCATCTGTATAGTCGTGTGAGTATATATTGGCAAATCAATTCAGGCACTAAAGAGGGAGTGTGTCAGATATGTGAGCACTATATTTGCATATATACTTGCCTGCTTGTTTTGACATGTTAGGGTATGGGACTTGACTTTTCTTTTTTTGTCTATTTTGCCTACCATTACATTTGCTTGCAACAAACATGAAGGCAAAACTTGTATGCATTGATTTCATGGTCTTTGATGATTAAGTCCTTGTAGCGTTTTGAGCTAAAAATGGAGTCTCAACTCTAAATTTCTGTTGCTGAGTATGAAGATTATGGAAGGAAATTGGGTGAATATAAGAGGTTTAATAGGAAAAACACATGATATATAGCCTATGCCAGTTTTGAATGGTGTAGATTACAGTTTGAATATTTATGATGCATATCTATAACCCATTTCTGAGTCGCGTCGCATCTGTCTTGGTTGGTCCCTAAAGAGGAGATATCATTAAATAAGTCATCAAAGTCCATTTTTACATGAACCCTAATGATCAGTCGTGAAATCTAGTTCGGGTACTTCATTAAATAAATGTAGATTGTGGAAAGATCCACACAATCATTGTCAACCAATTTTGTACGTTTAGTAGTTGGTAACTTCTAAAATGTTGTCTGCTTATATATATTTGTGGAAGATACTACTGTGTATTCTTTTTTTTCTTCTATATCTTTCATGTTAGAGATAATGCAATAATCAATCTAACAGACAATCTATATATAGGATAAACTATTTGTTGCCTTCCAACTATATATACTTGTAACTGATAAAAAAATATATATACTTGTAGGAGATAGAATATAGACGTTGCAGTCAGAGTGTAAGATTTTTTTCATTTATTAGTTTGTCAATGATTTCCTGTAATAATTACTTTTATATTAGCTATATTTACGTCTACATATTTGATCTTTGGTAAGAATTGAACAATAGACTCCTTTGTGCTAAGGACAATTCTAGTATTTTTGCAAGCATATAGTACATATCTTCTTAAGTTTCCTTGAGAATTTAAGATCTTCCATCATAAAAAGCTTATAGAGATTTATGAGCAACTCTCATATTCTAATGACATTGGCACCTACCATATTCACATTATGCCAGAAAGAATTCGTATCATCATGCAATATTAATAGGGGTATATATATAGGTTATGCCAAGGTGTTCCAGTACTCAATCAATGTCCAAATATATTCAATTGTCTTACTTAAAGCAATATCTTTAAGATATGCCATGGCATTTTAGTATTAGTTTTCAGTAGTAGGCTAATTGTGTCTATGTGGATACATATTTACATTTAGGCAATGATTGGACCAATGAATACATATGCATTTCGTATATAATTTAACCTTAGTGCCATCAATAATTATTGGATCTTCCTTTCTATATAAATATTCTTGCGTGCATATATGTCAATGACCCAAGATTCTTTTGCTGCAAACAAATCTTTTGGCTCATCTATTAATAATCAATTATTGTTTATCATTTGGGATCAACAACATTGTGATATATTTTTGAGTAACCTTTGTGTCATAAACTTGATGAATTACAGGTGATGAGTGTGGGAAATGACCTTATAGCACCCACAAGAGTACGGGCAATATCTTTTTTCCTCTTAGGAGACATATGAGATATATGGTCTATAGAGGACTTCATGAATGCTGTCAAGAATGAAGTTTAAATCTCCAGCACACTGCAGGCAGTTATGCATAATGTGGATCATTAATTATTAAACTACTGAATTAAATTCAATGTAATTGAATAGCATCTCTTACTTTTCTTGTTAATTTAGTCCTAGCTAGTGGTCATGATATACTTGAACTAATGAAATGTTAGATTTGAAATTATTTTGTAGATTTTTAAGTTTTCAGGATCAGGAAATATATATTAGTTCCTGGCAGCAACATATTATCAACTAATTCATGGATTTGCCTTAGGCTATATTATTATGTGATTGATTGATCTGAGTTGTTGATTCATTGAGGAACACAATAGACTTATAGGAGCCACTTGATACCTTGCGAACAGAGATTAGATTATTTACAAGTTAAACTGTCAATTTTTTTGCTAGCCTTATCCAATACTAGTCATGAATTCTTAAGCTTTCTTCAATATATATTTAGTGGTAATCACTTCATTTATTATTAAAGGATTAAACCTTTCTCTTTTGATAGTTTGCCGTAAATTAATACCATCCTGGTGTTTAGGCACCAAGCTGATCGGCCGATTTTTGCATCTTAATTTACTGTTGATTTTTGCATGCTGGTTTGCCGCCGGTTTCTTCATAGTGTTTTGATGGATTAGTTCACTTTTTCGCATGTGAAGCAAGCTAGCTACTGCTGTTATTCATCGATCTTAGCAAAAAACCGATCCCTGTATTTTGCATGCTTAATTAAAGTTTGTACGTAATCTCTGTACACCTGGTCACTTAACAGTGCATGTAATAAACCAAAGTAATGAAAATTGTAGCATGAAACAACTAAATAACGATACTGCAGAAAGTATTTTAAACCAATTTATGGGTAATAGATAAGAAATTCTTGATCTATGATACAATCATGGCTCCATTCCATGTACAAGGTTGCAGTTGCACAAAGACGTAGATGTGGTAAACAGCGGCGATAACAAAATGTTGCAACGAATACGTCGCAAAAGAGAGCCTAGACGAGTCATGAAGATCAGATTTCGTTCAAATTCATAGAGATGATAAGATAACAAGTTTTTGTAAATAAATAGGTCTCAAGCACAAAATAGGGAATTGTAAAAATGATGGTGTGCGGCTTCGACTTAACCTAGCAAAGTGAAAATTAGACTAATAGATCTATTGACCGTATCTTAATCAAATATATTGTTATTTGTAGGGGCGCAGCTATTAAGCAGATGATTGAGCACATGCTTCTATCGGAGGAGATTCGAAGCTCCACCTCTATTAATAATTGCTGCAGAACAGGAGTCTTCTTAAAGAAGAAGACCTTTGTTAGGTTGTTCCGTCTTTCTTTTTCTTTTTTCAGACTACAGAGAAAAACGACGTTTTGCCCTTCAGTTTTTAAAAAAAATAACTGTGGAGAGAAATAGCATTGTTTCACTCCACACTAAAAAAAAGGCTTTAGAAAGACAGAAACATAACACTCCACCGCCTTTCTCTCTCTCTCTCTCTCTCGTCTCTCTCTTCCTTGTGCCTCTTCAGTCTCCCTCTGTCGTGGTCGCTGCTATTTCCTCTCTTCTCTCTTCCTTCTTCCGTTGTTGTCTATCATTTCATTGACAATCCTCTCTCTTCTATCTAGCACGGTTCAATTACAATTCTGTTGCCAGTCTTGTCGCACTTTAATTCAAATTCGCCAACCTCTGCGCCTCTGCTTTGCATCACCGTCCACAGTCACAGACTACAGTCAACTTGCTTTGCTTCGAGCCTTCAATTCTTCATACACCGTCATTTTCCCTTTTTTTTAACAATAATTTTTAGTTTTTGTTGATTTATGGTTAAAGTTTGTTGAATTTGTTAGTTGACGAAATTGTAATGTAAATTAGGTAGAATGTGGTTTAGGATTGTTAAATTTATGAGTTAGTGATTGATGGACTTAAATTTTGTTTGAATGGATTTGAATTAGTTAGATGTTTTTAATTGCTAGGTGAATTGATTGGAATGAACTTAATTTTTTTATATTTTGTTTGTTGATCTAATCTATGGAAAGAGTTTTGGTAGGCTTCCTTGCAGCGCACAAGTGTCGATGTAGTTTTACTTTGAGAGTATCCCTTGGATTATCGAATCCATGAGAACGAATACTAATGATGATCAATTCGTAAAACAAAAGAAATAAAACACATGATTATATTTTTGGGGTTTTGATTAACATTGCAATATTGATAAAAATAATCAATTAAAATTGAAAGTAGATAACCAAATAATAACAAAGTGTTAGGACTTCTGAGATTTCAACTAAAGATTTCTATTTACTATATTAATGAGTAGCGTTTTGGGATTGAGTGTTCTCTCCACAATTATTGCTTAAAGTCTCTTGAGTTCATTTAAGTTATGTCTACTTTAATTAGGAAGGTATTCACATTAATTATGAGGGTCCTCTCAGTCTCACCTAACTAAACTAGACTCTTTAAGCCATTGAGAAATTTCATTGAACACCTCATATGCATAGAATATGTCTATCCTAAATCATGCAAGTTTAATTCTTGTGGGTCTCATCTAGCTTTCATCTTTCGATCCATCAACTAGACTTACCTAAACTATAACTATGGTGACCAATCATAATCACAGTCAAGCAAAACAAGCCATTAAATTAGATCCAAGAGCAATCTACAATTATGGAATATAAAAACGCAATACACATTAAGCAATCTTCAAATATAGAACATAAAACACAATGTCTATTCATTAATAAACAAATATTCATTAACAATTTACATCTCTAAGTCCTAACAATAAATTTAAGCTACCATAGCAATGAAAAACAAAATGAAACAATAGAAACTAAAATGAAAGATAGTCACCAAATACTAATGTGAAGAAATAAAGGAAAGGTTGATGTAGAGAAGTCTCTTCAAATCTCCTTCAAGAGATCCCCAACCTTCAAACTCTCATTTTTTTTTCTTGCACAAACCCTAAAAACTAAGACTATCTAAAAACAAAGAGAATATTTTTGTGCGTTGAGAATGTTTTTAAATGAGCAAATAAGAGGAGTATTTATACCTCTCACATGACCTCAAAACCCTTCAATAATTTCTGACAAAACTGCCCCTTAAATGTGTCTTGGTCCCCACAGCCTTGTCCTTTGTTGTTACCATCTTTCTCTCTCTTCAGGGAGGGCCATGATCATGGCCTCCAAGGGCCATATTTTGAGCCATGACTATGGCATAGGGTGTGGTAATGAAATTCGCTCCTTTTGAATCGATTTTCTCCCATTTCTTTTCATCGTTTTGCTCCTTTGAAAACTCCTTTTTTATACCTTTTGTCATCACTTTTTATCCGTATTCCATGCATTCTCATTCACTCTATATAACACACGAAAAGAATATAAATTCGTGGATAATTAAGTGTGCTTAGGGCTGAAATGCTATCTATTAATGCTTGAATAACCATATAGATTTATAATACATTAATTTTTAATGAAGAGCCCAAGGAGTAGTGTTCAAGAACTCCCGATGACATAGTTAATGATCTTATGTAACCTAAACTCAATTCAAATGCAAATCAGAAAATGAAAAATAGTGAGTTGGATTTTAATTCGTATGTCATAGTTAGTAACCTTATATATGTGCATTTAGGTTGTTGTAGCTAGTATTCTGGTTAAGCAAGTAATTTAGTCTTAGTACGCTAGAACGTTGTATATGTCACTGGTTATTTATTAATGATAAATCCTCTTTTAAAGTGTAATTTTAAACCCAAAATTCTGTTTGTTTGTAAAATATACTTATGGAATATTAAGTATATTGAAATTTTAAAAAAATTATTAAGTTTTTTTTTTCATTATGTTTGTCCAAAAACAGTTATTTTTTCATTATTTCAACCGAATAGACATTTTGATACGTTTGGCACGTCTTTTTTCTGTTATTTACCACATATTTTGCCAAAAATAACCACCTCCTAGGTCTTGTACGGGCCAGAAAACAACCGAAAAGGGATCGTGTACAAAACAAGAAAATGTGTCTGCTACATTCTAAAAGCCTTGTCTGAAGAGGAGCTAGCTAGACTTAGAATACGTTGAGTTGAAGTGATTTTTTTAATGGGTTAAAATTTTTGGAAAGTGATTTTGCTACGAAGTTGGACGAGTCGCACGCCCGTGCGTGTGAGATGAAAATAATACATGTAGCTTGGCTGGAAATATTTTGGAATTGTAACTCGTGCAAAGCTGGGTTAATAAATAAATGGGCCAAAGTGATATTTGACATTAATCTTAATCACCATGTTAGTATGTGTCCATGTATTAATAAAACTAAGCCGCAAAAATTTAGTGAATAAAAGATTTTTCTCATGTCCGTACACGTAGTTGTATTAATCGAATTATGTAAATTTTTGTGTCTTATGTGATTGTATTTGTTTATATTATTAATCGGTATTTTTGTTGACATAACAAAATGGACTGTTTATGTATTAGAGCCCTTCATCAGGTACAGTATTTCCTTAATTTATGGATCACTCTGTCCCTTCCGTGATGAAATCTTTAACATTTCAATCGATTATTATTATTTTTTTGTCCAACAAATCGATTACTGTTCGTTTTCTTTTTCATTTGAATACTATAATTCAATTATTTATATCTTAAAGTAATTATTCCAAATTTCTCAACTAAGTATCAATTATAAAAGAGAGGGAAAAAGAAAAAAAAAGGGATGAGGCTAAATTAGGTTGGTCGCAATGAAGTAATTTTTGAAATAAAGAGTCTAAAAGAAACTCCAAAAAATGACAGGTACGAGCTTTTTATTGGGTCACTTCAGTTTGAGAGAGGGTTTGGGGGGGGGGGGGGCAAGTACGAATTTCCTTGGGTCCCACCTCGCACGTGCTAAGCTGTCATTCATGTCCCTCATGGGGAACTTTTTGAGCGGGTAACAAATGATCCCATGCTGATGTGTTGCCACGTGGGAGGATCGAGGGCGTTGGTGTCTCATCGCAGTCGCTTACCTGATGTGGACCATACGGTCAGGTCCTCATTAGTCTTATCAGGAATCAGTCAGTGGCACTCCTTTCGCCTGTTCATTCAACACCTCTTTGAATTTGGAAAAGCAACCCCTTCCTTTTTTCCTTCTTTCACTCTTCTCCTTAGTTTTCTCTTTCTACCACCAATTATGCCCAATATATATTGAAAGCCTTTAAATTAAATTAACTAAAAATATATAAATTTTATCTAGTTTAAACCCAAATTAATTAAATATAAAAAATATCTGAATACTTAATGGTGTAATTACTTATACAACCACTTCATTTATTCCTTACCCTCACTTTTGTTGGTTAATCAAGTTGTTAATCTGACGAGCCATATTGTGGTCTTATTTGAGAAAGTAATATGAAATAACAAGGTTTTTCTTATCAGTAAATAATATCTTTATTTATCGTTATTCAATTTCTTATTTATCTACAGAATCCTCTCTTTCTCCAGGACAAAAAGCATTGAATGTAGCAGCACTTCAAAGGTCTGGTTGAGAAAAATAGAATATATGATGTATTTGGTAAATTTTATAATGATTGATGATAAATATATAATAAAAAATAAAAATATAATATATTTTTTATAAAATTAATTATATAAAAATATTGTATGTCCTAAAAAATATACTATAATGCTATGGTTGTTAAACGAGCCAATTTGTGGTTGCCAAATGTTCGCATGGATATCACTTTTTGATGATCTATCTCATGCTGTTTGTTTTTTCAATGACTGCTATGGGGGTGGTTAGATTACTCAGTCACAAATAAAATGGGTGAGTTGAGCTTAATGTTGAAAATAATTTCACACAAAGCCCAATTTCATTCACTTGAATATAATTGAACAACTCTCAATTGAGCCCTGAAATCCCACTGGTCAATGCCTCAAATCGTCGGGAAAATTTAACATCCATACCAAATTAAAATTTAGATTTTGATAAATATTATGTAAGTTTTCAAATATGAAAAATGTCACATAAGATAAATTAAATTAAACAAATGCCATTTTCTCAAAAAATTGTGATATTTTTTTGAGAAATTGATTTTTTCGCTAAATAGATAAATTCCAAAAGAGAAAAAATCTAATTTATTAAAATATATCCGGTAATCTCCAAATATATCTATATATATCCAAATGTCTCCAAGTCATAATTTTTTATATAAAATTTGTTTTAGTAAATTTTTTATATAATATTTTTTTAATTAAATGCCTCCAAATTACAATTTTTTTGATAGTCTCCAAAATGCATCCAAATCTCAATTTTTTATATATTTTTACAGTATCCAAATGTATCCAAATTTTATTTTTTTATTTTTTTTTATAATTTTCAAATGTCTTCAAATGTAGCCGTATGTCTCCAAATGTATCCATACATGTACAAAGTCAATATAATTAAAAAAAATCAACCAAAGTCAATAAAAACAACCTAAACAAACACAATTAAAGTCGTTTTTCATTTTAAATAATAATAAAATATTTTTTTCTAATTTTTTTAACAACAAGGATATTTTTTTAAATTTAAGAAAAATAAAAAAGAGGCAGCAGCTAGGGTTTGGAACCCTAGCCAACGCCCGTCACCACCATTCCCTCCTTCATTGTTTGGGCCGACAAAAACAAATCAGGAAGAAAGAGACTGAGGAGGAGGAACAAACACCATTGATCTTCCCCACAACGAAGGCGGATCGACGAACAAAGTATGAGTGAAGGCGAACTAAGATGTGAAGAGAGAGAAGTGTCGACAAGAGAAGGATGACCAAGACGACGTGAAGAGAGAAGCGTCGATAAGAGGAGGTGACAGGCTGAGCTAGGGTGAGCAGCGGAGAAAGGAGGAGAATGAGGGGCGGACAAAGTAGTAGGTGAGGGGCAGCGACAAGGCTAAGCTAGGGTTTCAGGATGGGGTTGTTAGGGTTTCAAGAGAAATGAGAGATTGAGAGAGGAGGGGAGGAGAGTGTGGGAGAGGAGAAGAGAGAGAAATGATGAGAGAGAGAAAACATGATAAAATGAAACAAAAAATTGAGTTTTATTTGATTATATGTGACATTTTTTAACTAAAGAATTAAAAATTGACATTCTACTAATTACGAAACATGTATTTCTATCTGTCAAAAAATTTATATGCCATCTGACATAATTAGCTCCAAATCCTCCCCTGGTGGGCTTTGTACCAAACTCCAATGGGTATTTTACATAAATAAGGGTCTGAATGTAAATATATTTTCTAATATATGATTTTAAATCAATGCAAATATACCCATTAAAACATGAAATTATTTCTACAACCAGCACCCGCACATATCACAACTGAAACTAACCTCTTACAAACTAGGAAATAAATCAACCATTAAATGGAATTTCAAATAGAATAGGTTTCTATAAATAAGATAATATTTTCTCTATATCAATGTTTTAATCATTTTGAAGAAGCAAAATCTATCTACATCAACCATTATTCCCGCTCCTCAGAACCATCATCATGAACGCAACTCAGTTTTCATTGCCGGTGCAGAATCAAATACAACAGCTCTCCGAATCTTTATCGGCCACTCCTGCAACTTATCATTATGAACGCTTTTCAATCTTCGTTCAAGCCGACAAAAGAAGAGATTTCCCAATTTTCATCGATCGAGTTCTAATCAAATTAATTATTTTCACAATCTTTACATGCCAATTTTAATTGTTTTTAGACACATACTAGTACCATTTCAATTAGCTTTTCCCACCCTAATTTTAATATTTTTTTTAAATTTTTTTTGAGATGTAGTAGTTTTGTTTCAAATATTTAATCACATCTGTTTTCAATAACCATAATATTTCAAGGGTTTCATAAAGGTTTCATTTGGGTTTCGTTTTTATTCTTTTAGACATGGGTACATGTTTGATTATTTTAAGTCAGAAAATAATTTAGGGTTTCATGTATGTTTCATTATGGTTTTGATTTTTCATTATCTATATTAGTTTTGATATTTTACTACATTTTTCTTAATTGAAACATTATTGAAACTTGATTGAAACTATGTGTGTTAAAACAAAAATTGAAAACCAAAATTATAAACATATTCACAACACTTTTTTTTAATCAAAATATCCGTGACATTTAACTGAAACTTATTGAAATTTGATGGAACTCATGCTAAGTGTGTTTGAAAATTTGGAACTGTAAACATTTTCTTATAAATTGAGTGAAACTTAATTGAAACTTGATAGAAACTAGTGTAGGAGTATTAAAAAAAATTGTAATATGGAATTAACAAACTTCGATGTGAAGTTTATTGAAACTAAAACACTTCTTAACTTTGATTAATTGTTAATCTCCACTGAAAGTACAAAGAAAAGAATTGTGAGTTGCCTTTTTAAGACTATATAATACTCTATGATTAATCGATGTTAAGATAAAAATTGAAATCCAAGATTATAAACACATTTGTGACACTTAACTGATACTATTGAAACTCGACAAAAACTACAATGAGTGAGTTTAAAAAATTGAAATATAAAATCCTACACACATTCATAGATCTTGATTGAAACTTGATAGAACCACATTGGAAAATTGAAATTCGGCAGAAATTTCAATATGAAATTCTAAATTATTTATAAACCTTAATCGAAACTTGATTGAAACTCGATATAAACCAAAACGAAAGTATTGAAAAAACAAATTTTAGAACTAACATTACAGTTGTGAAACCTGATTGAAACTCGATAAAAACTACAACTTAAAAGAAGATAATTGAAAGATACCAAATTTCTATGTTTTACACCAATTTTCCGAAAATTTACTAGCCTACTAGGAATTTCTGATTTTTTTTTTGAACCGGAATAAAATGAACTCCTAAATTTTAGTGCAACAATAAAGTAAGATAATTCATTGCTAAGTAAAAGGAGTAAAAATAGGGAGAATTACGGTTAAGATAATGTATAAGTTAGAGGCAATTACACATGCATATATTAAAAAGGACATAAGTAGAAATTCAAAACCTACCAATGCATTAACAATATTTTGGTGGATATAATTAAAAATTTAAAAGGGTGCCATTTTATGCAATTTCCACAACTCCAATTTGGACCACATGACCCAAAGATGCTAGATGTGGCCCACATTCAGGCCCACTCATGTTAATGACCTTTTATTTCCGAACTCTAATTTAGATCGACATTGGAAGCCCATGTGTCGAATTCCAACTCCAAACCCAGTGCATGGGAATTATATCCAAGTGGGGCTAGCTGATAGACAAAACAATGCTATGCTTCCATTACTCCGTTGCAGTCCTACCACGAATCGCGTTGCATGGCCCCATCCCGTGCCTTCTTCAATTTAATCCCAATACTCCCCTACCTACCACCCATCAACCTTTTTCTTCCCTCCTATTAAACTTCCATCGCATAGGATTCTGTACTATGATATGTTGCGCTCTTATCAAGTCAGTCTAACTGGATTGATACTCGTAAACTATAGTGCTATTAATAAGTTGAGTCAGGTTAGTTGAATTAACTCATACGAGATTCATTGATTCGATACTTTAATATAATAAAAATTCCCGTTGCAATTACAAACTCCTTCACACATTGAAGAAACTGGCCAAATTGATAAATTATTTTAATATTCCCAACTATAATGCAATATATTAGAATATATGAGATTGTACACCTTAAGATGTGCCACTTGGCTACATTTTTATTAATCGGTCGACCAAGATCATCTCCTCCTTGAAAACTTTTTTTCTTTTTTGGCCGGACCTGAAAAACAAATTAAAGATGAAATAACCAAAACATTGTATTGATTCAAAGGCAAATAAGCTTTTATGAAATGGCTCCACTAATTCACATGGAAGTGTGAAAGAGCGGCTCCGGTGGCCCCAACGAATGTTCCCTTACAATTTACAAGCGCGTTAGATCTGTGGCGTTAACAACAAATTGAAACGACACGTTTTGATTTGATTTATAAATGAACTCGTTCTTGATAATACACAAATGTAGAAAGAAACATGAGAAGGAATTGACTAATTAGTGCCAAACACAAATTACCTCGCCGACAATAAAGCAAGAAACATGGGTAGATCTAATGTATTCAAGTGAAGCATCATAAATGGATACTCTCTCTATTTCAATTTGATAAATATATTTTTTATTTTAGATGTCTTAAAATATAGATATATTTTTTTTTTACATTTATTATTAACAAAATTACAAATTTATCCTTATTTAATCTTTTACTTAATTAATTCATTAATTATTAAAATACTTTGTCAAAAAGTATAAAAGAAAAATTATATAAATTAAATAATTTCAATTACTAAATTACATTTTTTTAATTCTAGTAAAAATTAGTTTGTGTCTATTAAATTAGAATTGAGGGAGTTTTATTCACGCATGAATAATTAACCAAATTACATACCAAATCATTATCAACTATTTTTACTTTTTTGTTGTGCAATCAAATGTTTTTATTTTTTCTTTGTCATTTGTCTTGTCTCATTCAGTTTTATGATCAATGAAAGAGAGTACTGAGAGTGTTTAATTCTTTATAGCATTATATATATATATATATATATATATATAAGCACCCGCAGGATCAAAAGGAGGAAATTAACAGGAAAGAGTATGTAAAGGAAGATTAAGAGAAATAAATATGAATGAATGACAGGGTATATTTGGATGACAGTTCAGGAGGCTCAGCCCACCATGAATATTTATGACAGTTTGAAAGTATGAAGCAGTTCAGGCGGTAGTCCGCACATATATTTGGATGATGACAGTTATAATTATGCATGAATGACAAGTCTGGTGGCAGAGCCAACCACATGAGTAAGTATGAAGAAATGTAGAAGAAATAGAAATTAAGTTTGTATTACATAAGTTTGGAAGAATAGTTTGGAAGAACTTACAACTGAAATAAAGATATTATTTTGAAGTAATCCTAATATAATAACTGGGATTAGTACCTCATGCTTCAGAATCCTTGGAGCGAGAGAGTTCCTATCTGAAGAGCTTCTAAATCCCCAAAACTCCTCCTCCCTCTTCAAGAGAGGTGCCCCGTATTTATAGAAGAGGCGAAGGGTATTTTTGTAATTTTGTGAACAGTGATGAACAGTAAAAAATAGTGATGAACAGTAGCTCCGTGACTGCTGCAGTACTGCTACAGTGTTTCGGCCATCTTTTGTTGAGTTGTCTTTGTTTTTTGATATGATTTTGTCGGAGATTCCTGCCTTTTAGATCTTTTGCATATCTTGTCTTGCTTTTATCATTAATATCTCTGCGTTGT
>CAODLS012047527.1:0-16183 GCA_948243855.1 Flueggea neowawraea
AGTTACAACCACGTTAGGCGTATGTCAAAGTATACAAGTCACCAAAGACCCCATAGTGATTTTAGGTATGAGGATTCCAATATAAGCATTGCTTGAGAATGACTTGCCATAATGCAATATTCTCATTAGCGGATCGTATCCAGGTACCTTGTTCCAAAATTTGTATATATGAACTCTGATAGATATTCTCTATCCATGACCCATAGAACATGATCATCGCACAGAGCTTCATACTAGTCTTAGTTTATTTTCACTCCCATGGTTATAATCGACTAGGGATGTTTAGAATAAAATTCTTTATCAATTCCAGGTTATACTATCAAGGTCCTCAATCTTGATAACTCAAGTTTCGAATATTCATTCATGGACATTTTATCAACCATATATGCACAGAAAATAAATGAATGATAAAACTAATGCCTCATATTTTTATTTCCAAAATAAAAAGGTACATATACAATGAATTGGGGCTAGGGCTTACACAAACAAACCCAGCTCTCTCCCTCTCTAGAACTATGTTTTTGTGTGTCAATGGCGACTCTTTCACTCTAAGGTTTGTTCCAAGCTTAAATAGGCCGAAACAATGTGTTCTGGTAAGACACGACCCGATACAAAAATTACACGACCGTGTCTTTGGTTCCCAAACCGTGTCTTGCTTTAAAACTTCGTCGTTTCACCTCTTTGACATGTTTGGTTTCGAAACTAGAAATACACGGACACAAATTCAGTTACACAGCCATGTCTTTGACTCCAGGGTAGTGTCTTGCATTATGAATGTGCACTTGACTTTGGCGAATAGGACACGGGCAGATCACGAAATTACACGGTTGTGTCTTGGGATTTCAAACCGTGTCTTGCTTCCTGGAGATGCATTTGGCTATGACAAGAAGGACATGGACAATAATGCAATTACGTGGCCGTGTAATGCAGTCCTAAATCGTGTCTTTTCATTGGTGCCTCAGACTTTGTCGTTTATTCTCTGTTTTGTTCTGTTTTTGCGTAATTCCATCAAGACACCATTAAACAACCTGAAAAAAAAAATATGAACCAATAAAACACCAGAACATATGAAAACAAATCAATTATAACCAAAATGATAGGAATTCAACAATACAAATATGTATAATTGAGCGTTCATCAGTCAACGAGGACCGAACCACTATAAATCGCAGATTTATTTTCTCTATCCCTTACTTATTTTCATTTCAGTTTCTGTGGTTGTGTTGGATTTAGTTATTAACTTTTGCTTTTCAAAATATTCCTAAAAGTTTTCAAAAGCTTTTATACTTAGCAAGAAATCCAATTCACCCCCTCTTGGATAGCCATATTGGGATTACACGAATGTTTTGGAAAATGATTTTTGAACGCTACTATGTATTAGCGTATATATATATATATAGCATGTGGTAGTTTTGAACTATTTTCAAAACAGTCTTTGTGAGGCAAGTATAAGGCGGTCTGGAGTGTCATTCCTCACTGGGCCCTGACCAGCTTTATTTTTCTCTCTATGTTGATCCCTTTATCTCATGTTAACAGATTGGCTTCAGTAATTGTTCCTCATTTTTTATTAACAGTGAGGCATCTACTAGTTAGTGATGCCCTTTTTGTCCATGCTCTTCTTTTGTATTGTTAAACTCCGTACCAGTATGCTGTTGGGTTACGGGATTGCCACTTTGGCTTTTGATATGTTTACACTGATATTATTTTGATATATGATATTTATATACATGTATATTTGATTTCATGTAAACTTAATTTATATCTCGTTCGCTTTTGGTAATTAAATATTTTAATAAATATTTTGATAATCAAATAATTTGGGTAGTATGTTCTGATCTTTGAGGCTTGTGCGAGATGCGTCGAATTCCTATAGACGGTTCACCTTGTATGCTGGTCTCGGTACGATTTTGGGTCGTGACACTAAGCATCGTCGAAAGACACTTAGAGATTCTAGAGAGTGAAAACATATTGAAATTGGTATGTCAAGAGATCCATGATCGCGAAAAAGATCGTGAGAAGTGGGAGCATCCACTTTATGGTCATATATTTATAGAATTCATGATGTTTTAGTACGTCCACTTATGAATTCTATTCTAACACATTGGATAATGATCCATTATGTATCCAATTGGTAGGTATAGGATAAATATTATATGTGTGTAGTATTATTCTTTAGGGATATTTATTAGTATTATTTGTGTGTTAATGCCATCCAATGTTGATGTATGTGTATTAACATTGAGATCGATTTTTTGGATTGTGTGTTGGTTCAATAAACGATGTTGATTCCATTTATATGTTTGGCTTATTGTTATGTTGATTTGCCTTAATTTGATATGCAATATTTTTATACATTAAATATATTGTCCAATTATTGAGTTTGCCTTAATAATTGATATGACCAACATGGATTCCTCTAAGTCATGTGGACTTTAAAAGTGAATCCAAACATTCATTATTTACTGTCTATAAAACTAAATATAGTATGATTAATTATTAAGATCGAGATGGTAAATGTGCCCCTAGTGTACATATTGATTCAAAGCTTAATAAGAGGCTATGCTATATGAATTACTTGTGCACAATTATGTCTTTTCATTTCTCAAGTTTATTTGTGATATTCACTGCTTGTAAAGTCAATTAATGCTGAGCCATACGACAATGTATGTTGATCGTAGGCGGCAAAAATTGTAAATCCTAGATTATGAAAATCTAGCGTGTACTCTAAGAGCACAAGCTCGTACCCCTTTGAACTTGGTTATGATTGAATTCAAATAAGAGTAGTATACCACTCAACATTTTGGATCCAATTGTCTATATGGCTTCGAAATGAGAAATTATACTATGCTCATCATCCCGTTAGTTCAAGAAATGATGTAGTCACTTGGATTTTTTTGGAAGTATCAATATGCAATATATTTACAAGTTGCATTTAAGGAGAAGTTAGTTGGCGTGACACTAACTAAGCTCGTGGTCTTTGACCATCGACACTGATGCTTGTTTTAAGTGTCTAATCATGTGAATGGAGGCATAAGTCCTATATGATTAGAGAGCTTTGTGATACTGGTCATAGTTTGATCAAAGACGGGGTCCAAAGTTGTTATCCACTTCTTGCCTAGAAGTTAGAAGCAAATTGAGTTTCACTTAATACACGCTTATCTCAAACATGAGATCGTGAAGAATTTGGCAATGTCTTGTTTTATCGGATAAATTCCAACACAAAGGCAAGAAAAATGTTTAAGAACCTAATTCCTTAAGAAGTGAAGACTCGACAAAATTTTGAGGAAATCCTTGAACATGAATAATGACAACATTTTGTGAGTAAAATGTTAATTATCAAAGGCGTACTATATGTAATACCTGTCGGTTCTGACTGGATCCTCAATAGTATTCTATTCATTCTCGATTTAATCCTTGTATGTAGTGATGATGATTTAGTGTTTGGGATGATGATTAGATGTTTGATGATATTTTGGAGTGAATTAAGACATGTGATCTTGGTGGTGTTTCAATGGATTGAATGGAAGAAGCAGAAGAAATCAATTTTTGAAGAATCTGTCTGAGTAGTCGACTAGTGGTTTAGTTAGTCAACTAGTGAAGAACATGCCTTGGTAGTTGACTCACGAGGTTGGGTAGTCGACTAACGAGTCGTAGATCTATAAATACCCCACCCCGACCCACTTCGATTCACTTCCTTTTTCACTCTAAACACTCTCAAATCTATCTGAAGCACTCTCCCATTGCTTACCCATCACTCCTAGGAATGTCTTAAGGTAAGATCAACCTTCCATTCCACTTATTAACTCATTTTCGTTCTTGAATCTAGCATGTCTTGTTTTAGCCAGAATTGAGATAGGGTAGGATTTTTGATGATTTTTATTGAAATGAATTTTAGAGGATGATAGATTATGATGGATTAAGGCTAGAAGAACATAGATTAAGCTTGAAATCATGAGATTTGATGAGTTATTGCATGTGCTAGGGTTTAATTCAGATTTTTGAACATTTAGGACGATTTTGAGTTGTTTTGATGAAACCAATTATAAATTTGAGTTTCTGAGGTTGATTAGAGTCAACGTAGGTGATTGGGAACAATTTTTACCTAGCAAATCGAGAGTTGGACTTTTTGGGTAATTTTTTTTAAGAAGGGACCAAAAGCGTAATTTTCATGGTCCTGAATAACTGAAGAACTATACTTGATATTTTGCATATGTGGATTTTAATTTGAAATTTTGGATAGTCAAGGGCTGATTTGTAATTTTGTAAAAGCTTGAGTATTGATTTGTAATTTTGAAATACTTCGAGGACTGACTTGTAAATTTTGAAAAGTTTTGGGACTAATCTGTGATTTTTTGAGGTCTTAGAGACTAAGTGTAAGTTGGAGAAAATATAGGGACCAAACTATAATTTTACATTAAGGTTCAATTTTGGGAGATAAGGTTAAATATTCGTTCGAAATAGGTTTTCGGATGACGTCTGAGGCTTGGGTTCTACATTTGCATATGTATATCATATATTTATTATTTACTGTCTATAACCTTGTTTGACCCCTTTGTAATAAATTATGTTTCAGCTCACTTTGATATCCGAGATAGCCAGCCATCCACCGATGTCTGTTATATGTTCAACTTTTTTAAGTGATGTCTATTTCTGGTCTGAGATTTGGATTATTGACTCGACATCTAGGTGAGTGAGATGATAGTTTCATTCACAAAGGTTGTGTCTTCCAAATCTATGTGCTTTCGGTGTGATCCAACTTAATAAGTAATACAGAATAATAAAAGATCAAAAAATCCTAAAATTTGATTATGTAAAATTTGGAATAAGGTACTAAGTATAATAACAGTATCAGTACAATATTAGTGTCAGTATATGAATTAGTATCTATATCAACATCAATAAAATTTATTTATTTGTATGCTTGTCTGGTTAATAAATTATCAATATACATTATGTTGACTCGGGACATCTATGCTACGAGGGTAAGCGTGGCCTTTGGTATACCAATGCGAATGCCTAGTTACTAGAATAGGTGGTAACCCATGTGTCTAGCGAACACACGCGGTCATATATGGTGGTGTAGTCCCATTATATTATTAGTTTCAGACTTTATCAGATCAGATCAGTCGGTCTCGCGTCTATTAGTCAGTTAGGCTATATATATATATATATATATATATATATATATAAGATTCGTATGAATGCATGTTGTTTGCTAAGTTTGCGAACCTTTTTCAGAAAATGTTTTCAAATCTATTTTATCTGTATTATATGTATACAAGTGTATACTAGTAGTATACTTATATATGTGCATTCGATATTTTCGAAACCTTTTCAAATTAGTTTAAGTGAGTCACAGAGACGATCTGGAGCGTCGTCCCTCACTGAGTTTTCTCACCCCTTTAACATTTTTCAGGTTCTATGCATAACGGATCTCCTATCTTCCATGCTCAGTAAGGCATCAATGTCAACAGTGAGTGTCCCATTTTTCGTGTCCGACTATATGTTTTATTTAATGCTTCATACCGGGTAGTGGGTTTTAGTTATGTATCTGATAATATATCTATTTAACTGATTTTTACTTATAATTATTTATTTCGTATTTCGTATTTTGATATTATGATTATGTTTTATTTTTCATGAATATTATTTTTTAATACTTATTCTTTGTTAAATTGTTTTAATATGATTAATAATCTGGATGGATAGATGTTCTATACTTCGAGACTTGTGCGAGATGGGTCAAGCCTCTAGTTTGGTTAGCCTTGCACGCCTGTCATGGTCCGTTTTTTGGTCATGACCAAGGTGGTAGCAGAGCGCTAGATTTCAAATTTTATGGGTCGATTGTAAAGTATAAGTATCTTTGATCTTGTCAGTCTGACTTGCATCTGTATATCTCTTTGAGTATTTTGTTAGTACTGTGGCAGTCATCTGCATTCTAACATTTGCATGTGCGATTCGTTCATCTATTGTTTGTAGATATGCCTTAACGTTAGCACTCTGGTATCTGCATACACATTCTACTTGTCCGTACATCAACAGATATTGATCAACTTTGTAAAACGCCAGTTAGGGTCGCTGGAAGTTTTTGTTGATTTAGTACACTAGAATCAAGTTATATCTCTGAAAGAGTGCATATATAGTTGTCTAGCAGTAGTAAGCGCAGTGGTTCCCTAAGATCAATTAAGGGTCGAATTATTTTAGTTGAGGATTGAGGGATAAATATTTCATATTTCTAAGATAACCTTATGGATTAGAAGTCATCATTTGGGTATCATGTAGCTTTGTTTAACTCTGCCCTAGTGGTATATATGAATTTGATGACTAAGATATTTGGAATGGATTAAGATTATTTTATCAGCGTAATGGATGATGATAAATATGAGTGTTCGATGAATAACAATGAAATGTTAGATATATATTGATAACTTATGATTGATCAATGAGATTGAATTGAGATTTTTTGGTATTAAATTAAATGATGTGATAGCATTGTTTAAGAATCAAGGAATTTGATGATAACATGAATGCATCAAGTCCTAGGAAATTAGTTGATAACAATAACAACTTTGGATGATGAGATTTTGGGTTAGTACAAGTTCACACATTATGAATTGTTGGGTGGAATATTTATGAGTCAGATTGGAGTAGTGCCTTGGAGTTAAATTCAATAATACATGTTATGGACTTCATGATTTGTGTATTATTTAGTGCTAATTATGATAAGAGTGTTCGGAATATTGATGATGTTTGGAGTGCTAAGATGCATGGCATTGGACCCTTATATGAATTTCATTGGTAGATGTAAGAAGAAATTTAATTGCCAGTGTTTGGAAGTCAATCAGTCTAATGAAGAGCAGGATTAGGAAAGATTTCTAGGTTCCTTTGACTTAAATGATATTTGGTGTAAAAAATAAGGAGGATTACACCAGATCTATTAGTAAGATAACCTGAGGATAAGAATGGTATGTAATTATTGATTGATCATAAATTCATTTGATCATTGTGGAAATTATCAATACCAAAATAACAAGATCTTTGGTGACAATTATGGTATAATCATTTCAGTGGTTAATATTTGTTGAGGTTAAATGTTTATTATAAGGATTATGCAACGAATCATGTAACTATGAAGACAATAAATGACTTACAAACGAGATTCATGGAATTAAGTTGGATTCGATTAATAGTTTGGCTTGAGCATACGAAAATGATCATAATTATGGTTATGATCTAAATTTGGTTATAGGTACATGGATTGAGTCACTGGTTCTGATTGGATTTGAGCTTTGGACATCACAGGAAATCATTGACCATTTGGTGGTGGCTGGTAGGCAGGCAAGCGCACCTATCGAAATATAGTATGCAGACCTGAGTACCAAGTGTCATATCCCACAGAGACTAAGAGTACTAGTAATAACTATCTCTCTATTATCTAGCCTATAAACACAAAAAGAATGGAGACACACCAACACACAACAGAACAACACACAAAGAGTTTAAGAACCGGGCAATCAAGGGTAACAGTAGCATCCAGATGTTGAATCCCCCTAGGACTACCTAAGCAAAACCGATCTTGTCACTAAGTCACTTGTTCATACAATTGGACCGTAGGAATTCCTAACATATATTAACCTCTCTCCCGAGTCAGTTAACATCTAACATCAAGTTGATTAACCAGAATCTCTTCCTAATTAATACCCCCACATTGCATTAACGATGATTTGTGAATTTCCATATTAAGTTTGACCTTAATCCAAAAGATCTATGTCGACCAATCTCTAGGTTTGTGTGCAACTCCTCTCACCTATGAGCGATTATAAACACACAATAAATCTCTTAATTCCCACGCATGTAATCAATTGTCGAATCAAAATACCAGTAGAATCAATCCAACAACAACAACAACATGAATCATAGATGAGTCTCAATTCATGAACAAAGCAACAAAATAACAAAACTCAATCACAAATTCGTCCTAGGGCTCATCACATCTAGATGCATACACATTTAGCTCATAATATCAGTAGATAAATAAACAAAAACGAAATGGAAACAAGTTAGAAAGAAACAACCCATTGAGAATCCTTCAATCTTCAAGCAATCCACTCAATCTTGAAGAAAATCCACTCCCATGGCGTTCTCCCCTTGATCCCTAGCTCTCCAACTCTCTCCAGCTCTGTGATTTTATGCAAAATGGCGGCCTCCTAGTTCTAGGGTTCGTTCAAAGCATAAATAGGCTAAAATGGTGTGTTCTGGTAAGACACGACCCCATACGGACATTACATGCCCGTGTCTTCAGTTCCCAAACAGTGTCTTGCTTTAAAACTTCGTCGTTTCAGTTTTTTGATACGTTTGGTTCCAAAACTGGAAAGACACGGACACAACTCCTAATACACGGTCGTGTCTTGGGCTCCAAGGTCGTGTATTGCTTTCTGAATGTGCACTTAACTCTGGCAAATAGTACACGGGCAAATCATGCAATTACACGACCGTGTCTTGCTTCTTGGATATGCATTTGACCAAGACGAATAGGACACGGTATTACACGACCGTGTCTTGTGGTCCCAGACTAAATCTTATGTTGAAAGCCTCGAAAGTTGTAGTTTAATCTCTGTTTTGGCTTGCTTTCATTTAATTCTTTCACGATACCATCACATGACCTGAAAAACTAAATATGAATGATTAAAGTACCAGAACCTATGAAAACATCTCAATTATACCCAAAATGATAGGAATTCGACAATACAAATATGTATAATTGAGTGTTCATCAGTGACTATGACCAAACTTAAGGATTAAGTGGCCCTATGATAACAATTATTTTCAGAGACGAAAATACTATTATTATTATAGTATGCCTAATTTCATTACATACGACAGTAACATATTTGGTTAATTTGAGGTTTGGAGACTTGAATGTGAAGGACTTAAGTTGGCGTGGATTACGACAAGGGATTGAGAAAGGAAATTGTGTGACTACAGATTGAAGGACTATTTGATTTTTGCCATTGGTAATGGGATACATGATTGATGCGGTTTGTGTGGAAATCTATAACTTGATGGTATGTAGTCATGAGAAAAGACATCATGTAAAATGTGACCTAGGTTATTATATGGGGTGATACTACAATAAGGACTTTTAAAAAGAGTCCTCATTGAAGACTCGAGTTACTTAATTTCATACTCAGTTACTTAGTTACTTAATTGTAGCTCTAAATGTTGCTTAATTTTGGATGTCGTTACTTAATTTAGTAACCGGTTACTTAATTTTGTGATAAATTAAGTAACTATGACTGTTACTTAATTGTTGCTAAAATTAATTAATTTAAACCTTAGTTACTTAATTTACTAAAGGAGTCCTCACTGAGGACTCTTTTTATGAGTCTTCATTGTAGTAACACCCCTATTATATGGTATATGAGATCTTATACACAATGCTAGAGTGTGATGTGTGCGGAATAAAGATAAGTTCATGTAGGACATCAGGGTTTGAGATTTCAGGATTTGCGCATCAATTAGTATTGATGAGAGTGACAATGTTTGGTACAGTAAGAATGTTTCGTCTGTACCTAAGGTTGTTTGGCCCTACTAGAATGCTCTAAGTTCAATATTGAATGGCTTATATATGTTGATCATTGATCCTTCGACTAACCCACACCATTGATTTGTTTGCGTGCATTACTTATCCTTTGATCAGTTTACATATGCTATCTAACATTAGCGTACATTAGTATCTCTCAGACCTTTGCTATACAATTTCAAGCTAGTTTTCATGATTTTTTCTGATCATGACATTTGTTCATTATCAAAAACCCTCATTTATTTATTTATTCCTTCTGAGACGTGTTAAAAATTGTGTACCTTTTTTGAGTTCTTGTGGAGAAAGACTGCTTATATGTCTTGATTTTTTTTTTCATTTGTACCTGAGGCTCAATGAATGAGAGGTATGATTCTTACGGTGTAATATAACAATGTAAGACATGGGAATGTGAGGACAATGATGAGGCTTTGAGATGAGAGACTAGTGGATTACCTAGAGTTGGAGTAATAGTTAATGAAAATGTGATATATATATATATATATATATATATATATATGAGTAGGATACCCCCAAGGCACAACTTGTGAAGTAAGTATGGAGGATGAGGTGCAAACCTAATTTGAGAAATAGTAATTGAGATCTTATGTGAGTAAAGTGTCTGAGAATGACTAGGCTTTGAGATGAGCTAGACTAGAAGATTACCTAGAGTTGGAGTAATATTTAATGGAAATGTGATCTATCTATATGAGTGGGATACCTCTAAGGCATAACTTGTGAAGTAAGTATGGAGGATGAGGTACAGACCTAATTTGAGGAATAGTAATTGAGATCTTATATGAGTAAGGTGTCTGAGAAAAAATTCATAAGAGATATCCGTGAATAGATAGTTGGTGACACTTGAGGTAATAAATAAGATTAGTTCTTAATAGGACCAATAATAATATTTTTTTCTATTTGGTTAGAGTCTTGATATACATCACAATTGGTTTACGATATATTCGCTTGATACTATGATTAGAGATGTAAGAATGATTTGAGGTGAAAGTATAGCTTGATGTGATAGTGGTGCTTAGAGAGCGATTAATTTTGTGAAGGATTGGGATTGAGAGAAAGATATCTTGATTCTGTTAATTTTTGAGATACTTAATATATGATAAATGGGTCAATATTTGATATATGGTAAAGAGATGATGATAATTCAGATATGTTAACTACTGGGTGATATTCGATATATGACTATTAGAGGTTGATAATAGATATACTAGAACATAGCCTAGGCCCAATGACTATATGATATTCTTGATTTGCTGGTGAAATCATTTGGTGAGTTCTTTCGGTTACTATTGTAATTATCAATGATAAAGTGGGGAATTGATTGGGTGACTACTGTTAAGGTAAATATTCAGGTAATTGACATTTTTGTTGAGGTTAAACATTTAAAGTAAGGACTAATGATGGAATGGATAAATAATAAACAATAGATAAATGCTGAGTAAGACTTGAGGAATGGGAAAAATTCGATTAGTATTTTGACCAAATTGGGTGAAATGATTTTAAATATAAGTAGTACTTGGATTTGATTGTACGATACGGGATGACCTACAAATTTCAGATTCGATTTCGACTATGAGATTTGAAAACTTGTGTCAATAAGATATCATCTTTTTAGGGGTTACCATTTTGTTTGAGGATAAATGTTTATGATAAAGGTTAAGTGATGAATCATGAGATATGGAGACAATAGAGAAGTTGCAAACAAGACTTAAGGAGTTAAGTGAACTCATTTTATAGTTTGACTTAAGTGATATTATAATAATTATAACTACAGATATTATTTGAATTTGATAACAAGTACATGAAGTAGCTTATGGATTTAATTCGATTGGACTTTGGGAATTGTATATCAGATGAATAATTTCTTTGGGTTATTTATGTTGCTTTCACTAGTGACATTGAGTATGTTATGTATTCCTTGCGTTCTTAAATTGAAAATTAAGTTACAAGTACAATGGTGATTTTAATCGAGATGATTTTGCTAGATATTATTTAGGTGGCTTTCAGGCCTTAGGATCCAGATACTGAGGATGCATAAATTTGGAGGCAATAATGATATAAGATTTGGAAGTCGATGTTCTCGATGATCATCAAAGTTTGGAAAAACATGCATTTTCTAAGATATGACAAATGGAGGATATGATGATGATACATGTGGAGATAGTAGGTTGAGCCGAGGTACATTTGATTCGTTCGACATTATTGGCCATGTGAGCTACTCGTTCATTTTGCCTCTGTGCATATTTGCATTTCAGATATGTTCCCTTGAGAATATGTTCCTTTGTATCCTAGTACATTCTGGTAAATTATGCTCTATTCCTTGAGAATTCTGTCTCAGATTCGCTCTATGTCGTGTTTCTGTTGTCAGTAATCAGAATTCTTTTTTTGTCTATGGTGTCCGCATTTGTTAATTTCTTCCTAGGCATAAGTTTGTACCTTCTGTCTATGCATTTGCACTTTTCAGTGTCGTATGTCTCTATCTCTGCATATTTTGTATTTCCTCTGCATGCCCGCATATCTGGGTTTGAGTGATTTAGAATGTTACTAGCATTTTAATTTGATTGTCTAATGTTAATCTATTAAGGTTCTAAATTATGATTTTATCTGGAGGCTTAGATTCAAATTTATGTTGTGGAGATATTAGTTTGATTAGATTGAGAAAATGATACTATATTAGTATTTGGAATACATCTCTAGTTATTTCGATCTGGTTCGCATGGAAATTTGAGGACAAATTTCTTTTGAAGGGGGAAGTATGTAATACCCCACTGATTCATACTAGATATTCTATAGTGTTTTATTCAGTCTCGGTTTGATCCTTGTATGTAGTGATGATGATTTAGTGTTTGGGATGATGATTAGATGTTTGATGATTTTTGGAGGGAATTAAGACATGTGATCTTGGTGGTGTTTGATTGGATTGAATGGAAGAAGCGAAAGAAATCAATTTGTGAAGAATCTATCATTCTGGTCGACTAGTGGTTTGGGTAGTCGACTAACGGTTTGGCTAGTCGACTTACGAAGAACATGCCTCAGTAATCGACTCACGAGGTTGGATAGTCGACTAACGAGTCGCAGATCTAAAAATACCTCACCCCGACCCACTTCGGTTCACTTCCTTTTTTACTCTAAGCATTCTCAAAATCTATCCGAAACACTCTCATATTGCTTACCCATCACTCCTAGTCATCTCTTGAGATAAGATCGACCTTCCATTCCACTTATTAACTCATTTTTGTTCTTGAATCTAGCATTTCTTGTTTTAGGCCGAATTTAGCTAAGAATTATATTTTTTTTATGATTTCTGTTGAAATGAATGTTAGAGGATGATAGATTCTGATGGATTAAGACTAGAAGAATATAGATTAAGCTTGGAATCATGAGATTTGATGAGTTATTGAATGGGCTAGGGTTTAATTTGGATTTTTAAATATTTATGATGATTTTGAGTTGTTTTGATGAAACCAATTATAGATTTGGGTTTCTGAGGTTGATTAGAGTCAAGGTAGGTGATTGGGAACGATTTTTACTGGGTGAATCTGGAGTTGGACGTTTTGGGTAATTTTTTTTACCGAAGGGAACAAAAGCGTAATTTTCATGATTCTGAATAATTAGAGGACTATGCTTGATCTTTTGCATATTTGGAATTTAATTTGAAATTCTAGATAGTCGAGGATTGATTTGTAATTTTATAAAAGTTTGAGTATTGATTTATAATTTTGAAATAATTTAAGGATTGACTTGTAAATTTTGAAAAGTTTCGAGACTAATCAGTAATTTTATAAGGTCTTAGGGACCAAATTGTAATTTTTTATTGATGTTCAATTTTGGGAGATAAGGTTAAATATTCAATCGAAATAGGTTACATCATCTTGGGTTTGGGTTCTGCATTTGCATCTACATATCATATATTCATTATTACCACAGTTATCGCGTCTGAGCGCTTTGTAATAAATTTGTTTCACCTCACTTTGATATGTGAGGTGGCCAGCCATCCACCGATATATGTTATATGTTTAGCTCTGTTAAGTGATATGTATTTCTTGTCGGAGATTTGGATTATTAGCTTGACATCTAGGTGAGTGAGATGGAAGTTTTAGACGCATAGGTTGTGTCTTCCAAATCCATGTGTTTTTTATGTGATCCGACTTAGTAGGTAATACAGAATAATAAAGGATCAGTAAATCCTAAAATTTGATTATTTGAAATTTAGAATAAGGTAACCAGTATAATATCAATATTAGTATAATATTATTATCAGTATCATAATAAGTATTGTATCAGCATCAATATAATTTATTTATTTTTATGTTTGCCTACATAATAAAACATTAGTATACATTCTTTTGAGTTGGGACACCTATGCTACAGGGGTAAGTGTAGCCTATAGTATACAAATGTGAATGCCCAGTTACCAGGGTGGTAACCCGTGTGTCTAGCTAACACACATAGTCAGCATATGGTGGCATATTCCTCATTATATTATCAGTTTCAGACTTGTATGCATGTATGTATGTATGTATGTATGTATGTATGTATGTATGTATGTATGTATGTATGTATGCATGCATGCAAGTATGCATGTATGAGTTTCGTATGAATGTTGTGTGCTGAGTTTGCAAACTCTTTTCAGAAAAGTTTTCAAATCTATATTATATGTATACGAGTGTCTATTGTATACTAGTATTATACTTATATATGCGCGTGCAGTATTTTTGAAACATTTTCAAATTAGCTTATATGAGTCCTAGAGACGATTTGGAGTGTCGTCCCTCACTGAGTTTTCTCACCCCCTCCCTTTAACATTTTTCAGATTAAGTGGATAGTGAACATCATATCTTCCATGCTTAGTAAGGCGTCATTGTCAGCAGTAAGTGCCCTATTGTTCGGACTCTATTATTAGTTCCATTAGATCCTCCACACTGGGTAGTGGGATTTGGTTATGTATCTAAAAATATACCGGTTTAACTACTTTTTACTTATAATTATTTATTTCGTATTTTGATATGTTTTATTATTCAAGAATATTATTTTTTAATACTTATTATTTGTTAAATTATTTTAATATGATTAATAATCTGGTTAATAATAAGAATTTGGGTAGATGTTCTGTTCTTCTAGGCTTGTGCGGGATGGGTCAGGCCTCCGGTTTGGTTCGCCTATTATACCGGTCATGGTTCATTCTCAGGTCTTGACACTATATGTGAGATAATACACCTTTGAGGGTATGTTTCGCAAACTCACTCAAGTGAGAAGAGTTACCTTGTTCGATGTTCTTTATTAAATTTTGTTGTTAGTAGACGATTAATTCAACTTTTAGGATCCTCACAATGAAGTTTTGATATGACTTCATTGGACACCAACTAATTCTAAGAGGGAACAAGTTGAGTATACAAGAAACAACTTGAAAGTGGGAGTTTAAGGATTTGGTATGTGCAAATTAGTTTTGTGCAAAAGCCAAACATTTTCTTGCATTAGATTGCGTCGTAATAATATTGAAGTTTGCCTTCAATTTGTGTTATACAATAACAATATTTGTTAGACAGTGTTTGAGTGGAAGACTACTTTGGCATTCAAAATGGTTTCTTAGTTAAGGTAAAGAATCTGAATATTGAAATTCTTAGTTTCCATTCGTTGCTACGTCACATAGTCATGAGAGATTATGTGAAGTTAATGCACGCAACTCAACCACATTGGCAAAATCGAGTACATCGATTAGCTCAAGTGGGAGTATTAGGCATTTGTGTAAGTTTACGTTGTCTAATTTGTGAGCATTGTGAAGAGGGAAACTAGAGAGATACCCATTCAAAAGGCACTTCAAGCTAAAGTACCATTTGCTGTGAATCCATTTTTTGATGTTTGACATCAAAAAGATTGAGAGGGCAAGTCTAATTCCTACTGCTTCATTACTCTTGTATATATGACTGTGGAAGGCACAATCATATCTATTTGATTTCTCAAAAGTAAGAATGGTCAAGTTAGTTCTTACGTTTTGTAAGTCAATATGAGAACCAATAAAAGCTTTGTGGATCGATTAAGGTCATAAACATCTACAAGATGAGACCAAAGCTTTGTGTTAAGAAAGGGAATTGAACATATGTTGTTTATTCCTATACTCCACAAATAATCCACATAATGAAGAGGAACCTAAAACTCTCATTAATTTGGATAGAACTATGACGGCAAAGACCACAACGTTCAAAATTCATATGCACTCTAAGTCTGTTACTTATATATCTTATGAGTTTTGGATTGGTCGAATGCATAACCTAAGCCACTTGAATCCAAGAGATATATTGCCAATGTCCACAATTCCTTTGTCAATAGTGATGAAGAGGCTTAAGGTTTTAGATACCTAGCCATGTCAAAATGATACTTTCTTCATGAGACGATAAGAAATTGACATATTAACAAGTTATAAGAAGTCACATTCTTAGTGAATAGATTTCTTAACTGGGATAAAGTAAAAATGATTTCACTTGACATTCAGGAACTAAAACCCTCAGGATCACTCTATCTGAGAGAATTCTTGAAAAGGTGAGGGATGAGGAAGAAAGTTGGGTTATGTAACTCAGTAAATTACAA